>CAMXCT020003087.1:51890-76735 GCA_947184155.2 Cladocopium goreaui | reverse complement strand
ACTCCTTGATCTTATTGTGTATTCATTGACAAATGCTATACATCATGCACTCCTTGATCTTACTGTGTATTCATTGACAATAGCTATACATCATGCACTCCTTGATCTTATTGTGCATTCATTGACAAAAGCTATACATCATGCAACCCTTGATCTTACTGTGCATTCATTGACAATAGCTATACATCATGCACTCCTGGATCTTATTGTGTATTCATTGACAAAAGCTATACATCATGCACTCCTTGGTCTTATTGGGTATTCATTGACAATAGCTATACACCATGCACTCCTTGATCTTATTGTGCATTCATTGACAAAAGCTATACATCATGCAATCCTTGATCTTATTGTGTATTCATTGGCAAAGCTATACATCATGCACTCCTTGATCTATTGTGTATTCATTGGCAAAAACTATACATCATGCACTCCTGATCTTATTGTGTATTCATTGACAAAAGATATACGTCATGCAAAGCTATACATCATGCACTCCTTGATCTTATGTGTATTCATTGACAAAAGCTATACATCATGCACTCCTTATTGTGTATTCATTGACAAAAGCTATGCATCATGCACTCCTTGATCTCATTGTGTATTCATTGACAAAACTATACATCATGCACTCCTTGATCTTATTGTGTATTCATTGACAAAAGCTATACATCATGCACTCCTTGATCTTATTATGTATTCATTGACAAAAGCTATACATCATGCACTCCTTGATCTTATTGTGTATTCATTGACAAAAGCTATACATCATGCACTCCTTGATCTTATTGTGTATTCATTGACAAAAGCTCAAGAAAATCTCTCATCAATTTCTGCAGTATTCCAAGAGCATGTTCTGCAGGAACATGCTTCGAGTACTTCAAGTAGTTTGAAGGCGTCAAGTGGTATGAAAAGGTCACATGTTTTGAACATGTTCTTGACAAAGATGTCTGTTGGCATAGGTCAATTTTCTTGGCTCACATCATTCAACATCATTCAACATCATTCTACATTCGACGGTGCCCCAGATTTCGAGCTTCTGACATCCTTCTTCGGGAGAAGAAACCTCGCAAGCTCAAATTGAAAATCATGTGCTGCAACGTTTGCTGCCTGCATGGAACAAACATGCCAGAAGAACTCAACATGATTTTGATTTATATTTTCTTTATTATTTTACCTAGGTCTTCAAAAGATCAGAAATTTCTGGTCGGCTCCTGTTCTACTTTTCTGGGCACTAATTTAAAAAGTAGACGTTTTGGAATCGTTTTGGTCGATACCTCCAAGAACTGATTGTGAACTTTACTCCACTGCAAGCTCGAATTTTCTGTCACTCCCCGACCCCCTGCATAGATTATAGAATTTGGTCATGGAAAAAACCTGGAATTTCAATTGGTCTCCCACAAAAATCCACAAAATAAGTCGTGCCAGCCCATCCGCATGGTGATGTGCACACACACGCACAGTGTTCAGAGTTGCCATCATGAACATGCTGGTCCAGAGACTTAATTCTGAGAGAACTGTGCCAAAAAAAAGAATAACGCTGATAACGCTCAAATTTTCCGATTCTTCGGCATATTGTTTAAAACATTCAAAAAAAAAGTGACCTAGCTTTTGGGATTTGTACTGTAGGCGTTTGATGGTTTTTGTAGGCGTTTTTTGAAGCTTTTTAAAACAGTTTTGAAGTTTTTGTAAGTGCGAACTTTCGCATAAAACGTGCACATGGCACGCAAAAATGAACATGAGAGTCTGTCAGTGGCACTTCAAGCCGGTTGACAAGCTAACATGGCCGGTCAGAGTTTAGCGCTTGGACTTTATTCGCCTATGGTAGGTGGTGGTTGACCCTGTCAATTTGTGGCCACTTGTCATTGCATCATTTAGTTTATCAATGGCCCGCATTAGAAAAATCAATTGAAATAGGATTGGATGATGTTGAATGCGTAACATGGTCATGCAGCGCAAAATGAAGCCAGGGAAATCATAGGGGAAATCGGGAAATCATAGGGAAACTGCAAAAGTAGGCGCTTTGGTCAAGAACCTAGTCTCTCCCAGAAAAAAAATGAAAAAAGTGCTACAAACAAAGACCTAGGCAGCCTAGGCAGCCTAGGCATCTCAAAACCTGCAACGATCAACTTAGGTCGGGACGACTATGGACTCATAGGGAGGACATGTTTCAGGATTTCTGCAACCATGTGCAACCTATGCAACCTATGCGGCCTATGTGCAGCAAAACCGTTCCCCAAAACGGCCCGTGCCACGGCCTGTGCCACGGTGCCACGGCCCGTTCTGTCGCACAGCGCTGAGACCACGGCGGGCCACACGTGTCACACGTGTCCGTGTCCGTCGCGATGACCTGGGACATGACAAATGTTGAAATTTGAAAAACATTTTTTGATTTAATTCATATCCTGTTTGTTTTTATCAAATCAAACATTTTACATTTGTTTCATTTGTGAAACACATGTTGAAAACAAATATAAAACAGATGTCCATCCTGGGATCAATAATTATTAATTTTAATTCATTTGTGTTAACTGTTACAGTCGTTACAGTCAATGTGATTGTGATTTCCTATCTGTAAGGCAATACTGCAATACATTGTGATTCAATGCGTCAGCGTGCCTATTTATTCACATTGTAAGATCTGTAGGATGTCCAGCAAAGACTGAAGCAGCAAAAATTCAGAAAGTGTAAAATGTGTAAACGAAAACCACAAAGATGTGTTTTTTGTATCATGTATATCATGTAATGTATCATTGTAATGTATTGTATTGTAATTGTTTTCATTGTACTTTTTGTGTTTTTGTATTCATATCGTATTCCAATCGGAATTCCAAGAATTCCAATGGGAATTCTCCGAGCCGTCGGCGCTGAAGATGTGGGAGAACAACTTTGAATGTCCCTGTCACGTCACGTCAGGTCACCAGGACATATCAGGAGGAGGAATCCAGGATCAGGGAAGATCAGGGAAGATCAGGAAGCAAAGATCACTAGGATACTGCACAGATACCACATAGAAATACATAGAATTCATATAGGACATCATGGCAGCGCATGATAGCGCATGATAGCGCACGCGATATGAAATCATCAGAGATCAAGAATCTGGAAAGTAATTATTTTGAAATATGTTGAATGCATTTAATTAAGAATTATTGAGCAGCATATTCATTTTGCAACTGAGCAGAGGCAAGTCCCTGCACCTCCTTGTAAAATTATTGGAAACATGTTCAAGCCTTCCTGTGAAAAAATAATGCACGCATTCTCATAATACAAACAGAAAAGACGGAAATTCTAAATAAAGAAACCAACGTTCAGAGATCCGTTGTAAAATTGTGTAAAACCTACGACTTTCTCTGCTTGCGTTTGTGAGAATTGCCGAGGAATTGCGCAGAGAAATTGCAACGTGTTGAATTCTAGCGAAACAAATAACTCTGACGACATGCAACAAACAGTTTCATTGAAATCCGGGAAACAAATCGATCCATAATTGTTTGTTTCCCGGATTTTTCAACTCAGCAGTTCATGTTTCCTTCAAAGTGTGCCGAGTTCTGTAAACATGAACTCATCATGAACTCTTGGTGTCCTTTGAGTTTAGAGTTCGAGTGAAGTCGATTCATGTCAAGTTGCAAGATTCCGTGTGTCACATCGTGTCACATCGTGTCACATCGTGTCACTGGTGACCGGCTCCGCCCGGCTCCGCCCGGCTCCGCCCTGCTCCGCCCGGCTCCGCCTCTCCGATGCCATCGTGGAGTTGGCCTCGGCAACGTGTCACGGCACGGCAACGTGTCGGTCTGTGCCGTATCCAGGTTGCACGGAGGTTGCACACAATCTGTGCCGTTCTCGTTCGCGTTGCAATTTGTAGCGATTCAAAATGTGCTTTCCATGACTACAACTTGCCTCATCTTACAATATCTACATCTACAATCCAATTCAATTAACGATTTGAATTCATATTCATCACGTTTGACTGTATCATATATTTTTTGGATACATTCATATTATATAATATATGATGCAATATATGGCATATGTTTAAGATGTAAATGTACTTTCAAATGCACATATATATATATAATAAAAATATTATACATCTATATATCACAATATCATGTCATATAGGTGTGTTGTCTTGCAACTTCTGTTCCCACTATTTCATGCATCTTGTGTTGCTTCATCACGAAATTACACATATTTTTTGGCGGTTGCACGGCGCCACACGCTTGCACGGCTTGCATGTGACAAAGATATCTACAAAAATGTGGACTCTACGGGATTCGGCTACGAAACTTCTACAAATGCTGTGTGGTCGGTCTCAGATTCTGTGTAACTGACAACTGCTCTGTTACGTGGTGATGGAGTCAACTTTCGGAGCGGGAGATGCAGACAACATTTCCACTCACGATGCAAGCAACATTCAAAAATGTCGACGAAAAACAAAACATGGCAGAGCCCAAATCCTCGTAAATCCACTTCAAAGCACATAAAATCACATAAATCAACGAAATGAATTGAATTTGCGCAGAATGCGTGCTGTGGGCCAAAGAACAGTTCCATGAATCCATTCCTTGAACTACGGTGTCTCGTGGAATCTCCTACCTTGCCTCCAACGTTGGCTGCAAGGAACTAGCCTCAGTGTCTTCAAGATATCGGTATATCGAAATATAATGAAATATATGGGTTTGAATGTAGCAAAATACTAGGCGACCCTTCTGCCGATGCAAGACGATTCTCTCTTGCTGTGTATGTTCTTCATGTGCCGCATGAGTTTGAACATGTTTGAAATGTGAAAAATGGTCTTTTCATGTATTTCCTTCACCATGCTTGGCCATGCTTCACAACCATCAGAACTGTCACAACCTTCACATTTCCGCCATCTTCCACCTTTGGGAAGTCCCGCCAGTAACGATTCATTGAGATGAGGCGGCGTGTGCGCTCTCTGAATCTCCTGGACAAAATTCAGGAACAAACATAACGCTCAAACAGAACCAGACATAACTCCATCAAATCCCCTGCTCACACGGGAGTTCTGCTCCTCTGTGGAATTCTATATATAAATATTTATATAAATATCTCTATAAATATATATATATATATATATATATTGTGTCCACATTCGTCATAGACATTTCACAGACATATCATGTGATGTCATATCCGATCACATTTAAGACATTTCAATGTGTTAAGAATGTGACACAACATAAACAATATAAACAATGTGATGATCAATACAGTACTGTATGTGTATCAAAATGATCAATATGCAACTGTATATCATATAATAATATGATTGTATGATATTATATGTGAATATTTTGATCATAATACCTATTTGATCCTATTTGTATCACTGTGTGTCCATGAAAAGGGAACCTGGGTCTTTGTTTTTGGATGAACCTGTTCGACCTTTTCTTGTGCCGGCCTCCGTGAGTGCGAAGTAATAGGATACGTAGAGTTCACCTGGGACCTCAGTGTCCAAAGATACTTTGGATACGAAAAGAGCAGATCTATCCGTGGAAAACATGATATCCCATTGTTATGTCATGTTTCCGTATAATATTTATATATTTATATGATACAAGTACTTCTGTTTTTCAATCATGGTAAAATGAGCTGTCGAATGTCGAATGTCGAGCCGCTTCCATGTGGTAATCCAAGGCTGTGAGCATCTGCAGCTCCAAGCGATGAAGGCTCTGAACCTCGAAGCCGTGCACGTCTGATGCACATCCATCAAAACGGGAAGAGTGACAGAAAGGGGTCGGAACCCGTGCGCCACAAGTGACAATTTGACCAACAACTCACAACTCATTGGTACATTGGTACAGTAGACACATGAAACGACTGAAACAAATCAGACATCTTTAGGCTCACACCGGGTAGTGAAGCCCTGGCGCATGACTTGATGCTTTGACATGCTTTGACATGCGACCAGGTGGACATGGCGTAGGTGGCTCCGCTCCTAGTGCGGCTTGGAGATACGCGGAGAAGTCCGAGTTCCAGGCATGGACATCCTGAAGCTGTGACATGCTGCGACATGCTGCGAGCCGATGTTGACTTCTTGCAACACGGGGTCGTCGAATGTTTCTGCCATGTTTACGGCTCAATTGATACGCAAAACTTCAGCTGTCCAACAGCTCTCCGCTTCTCCTCCCATGTCTTGGATGCCAGGTGCAACGCCGCGATCTGGTTCAGTCCACGATGAAAGGCACTCTATGGGTGGAGAACGACGAGAATGACGAGAACCAGGAGAAAGAAAACATGTTGAACATATTCGAACATTTAGGCAGATTTAGGCAGATCAAGGAGAATTGGTATAAGAAGAGAAATAGTCACAGACGTGCATTGTGAATCATTGTCATACGTAGCAACATGTAGGTGTCACAGTGTCACATTCCTTTCACAAGTCCTGTCAAAGGGGATGTGGTGAGATGCAATTGGATGGCGGGATGGCGCAAATGCTTGCAGGTCCATTTGTTCCATTTGTTCCATGTGTCATTCCATTTCTCATTTTCCGAAAGGGGAAAGCCCCGGAAAGCCCCGGAAAGCCCCGGAAAGTGCCGGAAAGCCCCGGGAAGTGCCAGGAACGTGCCGGGAACCAGGCGAGAATCGGGCGCCAGTTTTTCTTTGTCAAACGCAAGGCGGGATGCCTTGGCTCTGTGGCTCCGTGGCTCCGTGGATTCTTCCATGTTCCCATGTCAACGTGTGGCAACGTGTGGCAACGTGTGGCAACGTGTGTCATGGGGCAAGGCATCATGCCGTGCAATCTAATCGTACCAGTCACGATTTGATCATCGCCTGCGCAGCAATTCACTGCGCTTTCCACTTAAAGATTTTGGTACTAGAAGTGTTTCTGAGTGAATTCTGCTCCCGTTGACATCTTTCAACTTAGGAAGCTTCGTTTACGTTGGAGTGATCAGAGGTCATCAGAGTCTGGAGTTTACCATGCGTTTGATTTAAACCTTTGCGATGCATGTGTCTGCCTGTCTGCCTGTCTGCCTGTCTGCCTGTTTCACATCCGAGGCACCGTTTCAGCAAACGCTCCGTGTAGATTGCCGCCAGAACAGCCATCTGCGAAGCAACAATTCTGGCACAAGCTTCGGATAAAGTGCATCCCTTTGCAGAGCCTTTGTTTGGACTTTTCCTTTGCTCCTTTGCATTATTTTGTTGACACAAAGGAAAAGTCCATTCATGCTGAACCCTGGCGAGAGGAAAAAACAAGAGAAACAATGAACAAAACAGAGAAAAGCAAGCTACAAGGCAGGATGGATTCACAAGAACAAGGAATGATGTTGTGAAGCAGTGTTTTTGTTTGTCATTCTTACCTTTGCTTGTGTATCTGTGATTTGTCGTTTTTCTCGGTTCTTAATTGACGATTTGTGAAACCGTTCCAATTTCACAAATGTTTCATTCTGTTGTTGTCTTTCTTTTTCTTTCTCTCCCTAATTTCTGCGTATCTATGTAGTTGGTCTTTGAATTTTGGCTTCCTGATTTGTTTTTGTTGGAACACAAAGCTGGTTTTCAATGTTCGCACCAAGCTGTATAAAACCCCAATATCGAGGGGCAAGAGGGTCACAAAAGAATGCCCAGTTTGTCGGTCACGGGCTGAGTCTAAGAAAGAGCTGAGTCGGCAGCATATATGGCCCAATTTGATTCTATTGGCAACTAAGATGAATGCATGTCTATCGGAGTCTATCGTAGCATCGCATCCCCGTGCAACTGTACCACCCCACCCCCACCCTACCCCATGGAAGTACTTGCTGACTCGCGGGTTTTGAGTTGCTGACTCATAGTTTCTGAATCGGTTAGTTGCTGACTCGGTTAATGTTCCATTTTGTCACAAACAGACCACTTTGGTGAAGTGAGTATGGGACAATGTCTTGCCGGCAACGGCCCAAGACGCCCTTGTGGGTCCCGTGGGTGGTGTCGATTCTGAGGTTTAAAGATGTTTAAGTATACTAGTACGTGTAAGGTACCAGTGGCTGGCCTCGAAAGCGTTCATTTTCCAGTGTGCAATGTTACATACTGTTACATACTGTTACCGTTAGATGCTAAGAGAGCGTGCGAAGTTAGCATAAACCTTGAAATCCGGCAATACACTTGACGCTACTCAACGGTAGCGTTAGCTGGGCGATGCTGCACCTGCTGCTGGCTTTAAAAACAAATCAACTGGTCCTGGGAGAGAAAGTTATTGCTACATTTTTTTTGCCGAACAGAAATGTATTGCTGGACATCGCATTGCTCCTTTAGGGAGGTTGTTGCATTGGTTGAGGGATGCATCAACCGATATCGAGCCAATGATCTTCTTTGAAGCCACAGTTTTCTGGCAACAATGTATTGTTTCTCAAGGTTTGGAAGAAAGTAAAACAGGCTGCGGCACAAAAACACCATGTCATGTAAGCAACAGTTTTGTGTTTGAAGTTCAAATACGCTGGCATTGTGCAAGAAAAAACAAAACAACACTGCGAATAGCCCCGTTTGGTACCTCTTTTGAAGGCAACTGCTCAAAATTGCTCAAACACACTGTAAACAACGCTACAAGTCATTTGCATCTTTGAGGGCACGCGTCGCGCGCACATGTGACATTTCCAATGCATTATGACTGCGACTGTGCAAACACATGCAAGCACATCTCAAAGAAACAGCATCTTGATGCATATCCGATCTTGTAGATTTTGCTATCAAACGGCGGAAAAGAGTTGCAAAAAAAAACAGCCCGTGTCTGGGTGAGCTTCTGTTCGTTGCGGTTGCTGGTATTGGTATTTCTCTGATGCAAGTGAAAAACATTGAAGAACTATTTTAGCGTTCAAAAACCTGACTCCGACAAAAGGGTCTATCATGTCTGACAATCTAACAAAAAAGAAACACGTTTCAGGAGGAGCGGCGCTCAGATCCGTTCTCTGCTACTGCTAATAGTTTGGCTTTGTGAAAGGAAACATGTGGAAGACTGTGGAACCATTTTGTAGTTGTGTTTTCCAGAATTCTTTAGAATTCAACTGCAAAACACTCAGTGTTCGTCGCATTGCAGGTCCATGCTACAGTTTCTGTGTACTTTCTGTGATCTTGGGTGCGACCTCTTTCTTGAACTCTGACAGAGCAGCAATGTTTTTCAACAGCTGGTAGATCTCATCAACCAGGGCCTCAGGAGTTCAAGCGCACACAATAATGCATGGTGCTGACAATTGCTGAATGAACAAAATTTCAACAAATACAAAAACCAAATTCCATTTAGGTCCTCAATGGTCCTTTGCAACAAGAACCCAGGGTGTGAAAGCACAGCAGATCTAGATGCAATTGATCCATATTGATCCATATTGAATATGTCTATCCCTGTGTCTAAGTGTGTCTAAGTGTGTCTAAGAACCGACAAATGCGGAACCTCCGAGTTTCGAATCGCGCTGTGCACCTTTGATCCAAGGATCATGGCACGGGCGGACTGTATCGCCCTTTAGATACGGAACAGCTAGACATTGAATGACATTGAATGACATTGAATGATATTGAATGACATTGGTCCATTTTCTAGTAAAACATGTACAGTTAAACGCTTAACACTGAAGTTTCAGGCAAACATACTGTATTAGAGAATGGTTTCTGAGCGAGAGTGAACCGTAAAAACGGCATAGGCACAGGCGGCACAGGTGATGTAAAAAATGGTAATATTGTTTATCTCATGCACCACTGACTTGGCTTTGCCAAAGAAAAATACTTTACTTCCAAGGACCAACTTACATTTTATCGTTTTTGATCGTATATTCTCAAATTCTATCAGACATAGTTTTCGGGTGCAGCGCGGCCCAGATAGCCCGCGAGCTTGCTGTAGCAAAGGGACGAAGATTTGGCTTAGAGGCACGAAGGATTCGCAAAGGACGGGAGGAGTTACCTGACATAAAATCAAAAAGGACATAGCGAGGAGCAACCGTCACCTGGCGTTCAAAAAACATGTCAATGGCGCTGATGCTTGATGATGCTTGTGCCCCTTAACAACGTCGCGTCGACCCATGCACCGCGCCATACCGTGCCATACCATGCCATACCGCACTGTACCATGCTGCACTGTCACAATATGTCACAATACGTCACAATCACTATGCCCACTATGCAGTGATACAGTCTGGATACAGTGATACATGTCCTGTCCCTTCAGGTCCCTTCAGATCCCTTCAGGTCCCGGTCTCTTGAGGTCGCTGCAGGCTGCCGAAAGTAGCGCCAAAGCTGTGAGAGAGAAAACCTCCTCGACGTAGAAATGACGAAATGGGAACCAAATTTCAGACACAGATGTTCATCCTCGCATGAGATTCGCAGAAGGTTCGCATAGCAAAGGACTTTGCTGTCTGATGTGTCTGACATCTTAATTTTAGGCTAAACAGGACCTCTCTACAGGACCTCTCAATGTTCTCATTTTTAGGATGTTTACTGTGCATTTTACTGCCTACTTCATCCATCTTCATCCTACTTCACACAGTCGAGAAAGCCTAGTTGGATTCATGTTTTTAATCATGTAAACCGGCTGTAAACCTCCTCGATTGTGGAACCCTTTGTGGAACCCTTTGAGGATCTAGAAATATCTAGAATACCCAGGACATCCCTGATTCAACTCCTCCTGCAATTCAGCTGTTCAGCAAAATTCACCTGAAACAACCAAGAAACGGAAAGAAACAGTGAAGATCAGTGAAGATCAGTGAAGCAGTGCAAGGAATTGTCTGAAGCAAATATGGCTGACAGTTCATGAGAAAAGTAAAAACGAGGTCAATCGCATGGCAAGTCTTTCGCTTGCAAGGCTGAATAGAAACATGGAGATACTTTAAGTCTCAGTCTATTCGTCAAATGTATTTTGAAGAATTATATCCAATGTATCCATTGTTCACCAGGTGTTCATTCGTATTTTCATTCACTTTTTGTGGAAACACATGGAGACACATGGAGACACAGCGTGCATTGAGCCTCGTCGAAGTCGGCAGCCCTCAATGGCACACCTATGTCGGGGCCCCGCTTTGAGGAGAAAATACACCAATCAAACACATGTTGTTTTAATTCGTTATATCATTTCTTGAAATATACATTTATAGTTATTTCATTGTTTATAAATTTGTATGATTTAAATTTAAGTAAATTTATATGTTGTTCTCCTCAAAAGGCCTCTGTTTTTCTTGGTGTATGAAAGGAATTGATGCATTCTAGAAGCCAGCAACCAGGCTGCAATGTCAGCGTGATGCTGTCTTCCTTTCCATCCCAATGGGCCCGACCCTTCTCTGCAGGGTAATTTGCTCATTTTGCTCATGGTTTTTCCATGTTTTTCCTCCTGATTTGCTACACATTCGTGACATTCAGACCAACATCCTGCAGACAGCATTGATTAGTATTGATCAGTATTCTAATATATTCTAATTTATTTTAATACAGTACAGTGGGATGTGTTCCAACCATTTCTCGAGGCGGACTGTGGACTGTCCCGTGAGATTTGTCCGAGATTGAAGCATGCTGGGCAGAGGGAGAGGGATTTGTGACGTACCAACGAAGATCTCGAGATTGGATTTGTACACCAATTATGCTGTTTGAACATTATGCCGTACCAATCTGTACCATGTTTTGTAACGTGTGTAGCGTTTGAAATGTCGGCCAGGTAACTGAACTCGGCACCCGAGGAACGTACTGTACCCGAAAACACCAAAGCGCCTCGTCCTTTCTGCTCAGGGGCTGTGATCTTCAACCTTGTCAAAAACACCAGAAAATTGAGCAACCGCAATCGCATCACTGCATTTCGCCACAACTGAAAGGGTTCGACATATTTATGCTCAATGGCTTCACAGTTCTTCAGATAGGGAAACGGCCAATGCTACCACGGAATTGGAATTGAGCCTTTCACATAACTGTCATGACTCACATAACTCACACAACTCACAGAACTCACAGAACTCACAGCACTCACAGAGCTCACATAGCTCACATAGCTCACATAACTCACATAACTCACAGAACTCACAGAACTCACAGCACTCACAGAGCTCACATAGCTCACATAGCTCACATAACTCACATAACTCACAGAACTCACAGAACTCATATAACTCACATAACTCACAGAACTCACAGAACACATAACCCACAGAACTCACAGAACTCACAACCCTCGCAAAACTCACAGAACTCACAGAACTCACAACCCTCACAGAACTCACAGAACTCACATAACTGAGAAAACTCACAACCCTCACAGAACTCACAGAACTCACAACCCTCACAGAACTCACAGAACACATAACTCACAGAACCCACATAACTCACAGAACTCACAGAACTCACACAACTCACAGAACTCACAACCCTCACATAACTCACATAACTCACATAACTCACAGAACTCACAGCACTCACAGAACTCACAGAACTCACAGAACTCACAAAACTCACACAACTCACATAACTCACAACCCTCACAGAACTCACAGAACTCACAGAACTCACAGAACTCACACAGCTCACATAACTCACAGAACTCACAGAACTCACAGAACCCACATACCTCACAACCCTCACAAAACTCACATAACTCACACAACTCTCATAGCTCACATATCTTACATAACTCACATAACTCACAGAACTCACAGAACCCACATACCTCACAACCCTCACAGAACTCACAGAACTCACAACCCTCGCAAAACTCACAGAACTCACAACCCTAACAGAACTCACAGATCTCACATAACTCACAGAACTCACATAACTCACAGAATTCACATAACTCACAGAACTCACACAACTCACATAACTCACAACCCTCACAGAACTCACAGAACTCACAGAACTCACAGAACTCACACAACTCACATAACTCACATAACTCACAACCCTCACAGAACTCACAGAACTCACAGAACTCACAACCCTCACAGAACTCACAGAACACATGACCCACATAACTCACAGAACTCACAGAACCCACAGAACTCACACAACTCACATAACTCACAGAACTCACAGAACCCACATACCTCACAACCCTCACAGAACTCACAGAACTCACAGAACTCACAGAACTCACATAACTCACAGAACTCACAGAACCCACATACCTCACAACCCTCACAGAACTCACAGAACTCACAACCCTCGCAAAACTCACAGAACTCACAGAACTCACACAACTCACAACCCTCACAGAACTCACAGAACTCACATAACTCACAGAACTCACATAACTCACAGAATTCACATAACTCACATAACTCACAACCCTCACAGAACTCACATAACTCACATAACTCACAGAATTCACATAACTCACATAACTCACAACCCTCACAGAACTCACAGAACTCACATAACTGAGAAAACTCACAACCCTCACAGAACTCACAGAACTCACAACCCTCACAGAACTCACAGAACACATAACCCACAGAACCCACATAACTCACAGAACTCACAGAACTCACATAACTCACAACCCTCACAAAACTCACAGTCAGAGAACTCACAGAACTCACAGAACTCACATAATTCACCAAACTCACAGAACTCACAGAACTCACAACCTTCACAGAACTCACAGAACTCACATAACTCACAATACTCACAGAACTCACATAACTCACAGAACTCACAGAACTCACATAACTCACAGAACTCACAGAACCCACATACCTCACAACCCTCACAGAACTCACATAACTCACAACCCTCACAAGACTCACAGAACTCAAAGAACTCACATAACTCACAGAACTCACAGAACTCACATAACTCACAACCCTCACAAAACTCACAGTCAGAGAACTCACAGAACTCACATAATTCACCAAACTCACAGAACTCACAGAACTCACACAACTCACAACCCTCACAGAACTCACAGAACTCACAGAACTCACATAACTCACAGAACTCACATAAATCACAGAATTCACATAACTCACAGAACTCACAACCCTCACAGAACTCACAGAACTCACATAACTGAGAAAACTCACAACCTTCACAGAACTCACAGAACTCACAACCCTCACAGAACTCACAGAACTCACAACCCTCACAGAATTCACATAACTCACATAACCCACATAACTCGCAGAAATCGCATAACTTACATAACTTACATACCTTACATAACTCACATAGCTCACAAAACTCACATAACTTACATAACTCACATAATTCACATAACTCACATAACTAACAAAACTTACATAACTTACAAAAATTAAAAAAACTCACATAACTTACATAACCCAGATAACTCACATAACTTACATAACTCACATAACTAACATAACTCACAGAACTCACATAACTCACACACATAACTCACAAAACTCACATAACTCACAAAACTCACATAACTCACAGATCTCACATAACTCACATAACTCACATAACTTACATAACTCACAAAACTCACATAACTTACATAACTCACATAATTCACATAACTCACATAACTAACAAAACTTACATAACTTACAAAAATTAAAAAAACTCACATAACTTACATAACCCAGATAACTCACATAACTTACATAACTCACATAACTAACATAACTCACAAAACTCACATAACTCACAAAACTTACATAACTTACATAACTCACATAACTCACAGAACTCACAGAACTCACAGCACTCACAGAGCTCACATAGCTCACATAGCTCACATAACTCACAGAACTCACAGAACTCATATAACTCACATAACTCACAGAACTCACAGAACACATAACCCACAGAACTCACAAAGTCACAACCCTCACAGAACTCGCGTAACTCACATAACTCACATAACTCACAGAACTTACATAACTCACATAACTCACATAAGTCACATAACTCACATAACTTACATAACTCACACAACTCACATAGCGCACATAACTCACATAACTCACATAAATCACACAACTCACACAACTCACACAACTCACACAACTGACAGAACTCACAACCCTCACATAACTCACATAACTCACAGAACTCACAGCACTCACAGAACTCACAGAACTCACAACCCTCACAGAACTCACAGAACTCACAAAACTCACACAACTCACACAACTCACATAACTCACAACCCTCACAGAACTCACAGAACTCACAGAACTCACAGAACTCACACAGCTCACATAACTCACAGAACTCACAGAACTCACAGAACCCACATACCTCACAACCCTCACAAAACTCACATAACTCACACAACTCTCATAGCTCACATATCTTACATAACTCACATAACTCACAGAACTCACAGAACCCACATACCTCACAACCCTCACAGAACTCACAGAACTCACAACCCTCGCAAAACTCACAGAACTCACAGAACTCACATAACCCACACAACTCACATAACTCACAACCCTCACAGAACTCACAGAACTCACATAACTCACATAACTCACGCAGCTCACATAACTCACACAGCTCACATAACTCACATAACTCACATAACTCACAAAACTCACATAAGTGACATAACTCACAGAACTCACAAAACTGACATACCTCACATACCTCACATAACTTACATAACTCGCAGAACTCACATAACTTACACATAACTTACACATAACCTACACATAACTTACACATAACTTACACATAACTTACACATAACTCACATAACTCACATAACTCACAAAACTCACATAACTCACACAACTCACATAGCTCACAGAACTCACATAACTCACAAAACTTGCATAACTCACAGAACTCACATAACTCACAGAACTCACAGAACCAACATAACCCACAAAACTCACAAAACTCACAGAACTCACACAACTCACATAGCTCACATATCTTACACAAACTCACATAACTCACATAACTCACATAGCTCACATAGCTCACAAAACTCACACAACTCACACAACTCACACAACCCTCACAACTCTCACAAAACACATAACTCACATAACTCGCAGAACTCACATAACTCACATAACTCACATAACTCACAGAACTCACAGAACTCACATAGCTCACAGAACTCACAGAACTCACATAACTCACATAACTCACATAACTCACATAACCCACACAACTCACATAACTCACATAGCTCACATATCTCACATAACTCACATAAATCACACAACTCACACAACTCACACAACTCTCACAAATCTCACAAAACACACAACTCACATAACTCGCAGAACTCACATAACTCGCGTGGCTCGCAGAACTCACAACCCTCACAGAACTCGCGTAACTCACATAACTCACATAACTTAACTCACATAAATCACAAAACTCACATAACTCACACAACTCACACACATAACTCACATAACTCACAAAACTCACATAACTCACATAACTCACAAAACTCACAAAACTCACATAACTCACATAACTCACAAAACTCACATAACTTACAAGACTCACATAACTTACATAACTCACATAACTTACATAACTTACATACCTTACATAACTCACATAGCTCACAAAACTCACATAGCTCACATAACTCACATAATTGACAAAACTCACATAACTCACAAAATTTACACATAACTTACACATAACTTACACACAACTCACATAACTCACACAACTCTCACAAATCTCACAAAACTCACATAACCCACATAACTTACATAACTCACAAAACCCACATGACTTACACAACTCACATAATTCACAAAACTCACATAACTCACAAAACTCACATAACTCACATAAGTCACATAACTCACATAACTTACATAACTTACATAACTCACATAACTCACAGAACTCACAGAACTCACATAACTAACATAACTCACAGAACTCACAGAACTCACACACATAACTCACAAAACTCACATAACTCACAACCCTCACATAATTCACATAACTCACAACCCTCACATAACCCACATAACTCACATACCTCACAGAACTCACAGAACCCACATAACTCACAACCCTCACAGAACTCACAGAACTCACAACCCTCGCAAAACTCACAGAACTCACAACCCTAACAGAACTCACAGATCTCACATAACTCACAGAACTCACATAACTCACAGAATTCACATAACTCACAGAACTCACACAACTCACATAACTCACAACCCTCACAGAACTCACAGAACTCACAGAACTCACAGAACTCACACAACTCACATAACTCACATAACTCACAACCCTCACAGAACTCACAGAACTCACAACCCTCACAGAACTCACAGAACACATGACCCACATAACTCACAGAACTCACAGAACCCACAGAACTCACACAACTCACATAACTCACAGAACTCACAGAACCCACATACCTCACAACCCTCACAGAACTCACAGAAACTCACAGAACTCACAAACTCACATAACTCACAGAACTCCAGAACCCACATACCTCCAACCCTCAAAACAGAACTCCAGAAACTCACAACCCTCTGCACAACTCACAGAACTACTCACAGCAATCTCACAAAACTCCAACCCTCCAGAAACTCTCAAACTCACATAATCACAAGAACCACATAAAACTCACAAGAATTCACATAAGATCACTAACTCCACAACCCCACAAAATCACATACTCACAGAATTTGCACATAACTCCATACTCCCAACCTCACAGAACTCACATAACTGAGAAAACTCACAACACAGAACTCACAGAACTCACACCCTCACGAACTCACAGAACACATAACCCACAGAACCCACATAACTCACAGAACTCACAGAACTCACATAACTCACAACCCTCACAACACTCACAGTCAGAGAACTCACAGAACTCACAGAACTCACATAATTCACCAAACTCACAGAACTCACAGAACTCACAACCCTCACAGAACTCACAGAACTCACATAACTCGCATATCTCACATAACTCACAGAACTCACAGAACTCACAACCCTCACAGAACTCACAGAACTCACAGAACCCACATACCTCACAACCCTCACAGAACTCACATAACTCACAACCCTCACAAGACTCACAGAACTCAAAGAACTCACATAACTCACAGAACTCACAGAACTCACATAACTCACAACCCTCACAAAACTCACAGTCAGAGAACTCACAGAACTCACATAATTCACCAAACTCACAGAACTCACAGAACTCACACAACTCACAACCCTCACAGAACTCACAGAACTCACAGAACTCACATAACTCACAGAACTCACATAAATCACAGAATTCACATAACTCACAGAACTCACAACCCTCACAGAACTCACAGAACTCACATAACTGAGAAAACTCACAACCTTCACAGAACTCACAGAACTCACAACCCTCACAGAACTCACAGAACTCACAACCCTCACAGAATTCACATAACTCACATAACCCACATAACTCGCAGAAATCGCATAACTTACATAACTTACATACCTTACATAACTCACATAGCTCACAAAACTCACATAACTTACATAACTCACATAATTCACATAACTCACATAACTAACAAAACTTACATAACTTACAAAAATTAAAAAAAACTCACATAACTTACATAACCCAGATAACTCACATAACTTACATAACTCACATAACTAACATAACTCACAGAACTCACATAACTCACACACATAACTCACATAACTCACATAACTCACAAAACTCACATAACTCACAGATCTCACATAACTCACATAACTCACATAACTTACATAACACACATAACTCACATAACTTAAATAACCCACAAAACTCACATAACTCACAAAACTTACATAACTCACATAAGCTCCCATAACCTAAATAACCCACAACACTCACATAACTTACATAACTTACAAAAGTCACATAATTCACATAACTTACATAATTTACATAACTTACATAACTCACACACACATAACTCACATAACTTACATAAATCACAAAACTCACAAAACTTACATAACTTACATAACTCACATAACTCACATAACTTAAATAACCCACAAAACTTACATAACTCACATAACTTGCATAACTTGCATAACTCACATAACTCACAGAACTCACATAACTCACACACACATAACTCACATAACTCACATAACTCACATAACTTACATAACTTACATAGCTCACATAACATACATAACTTACATAACTCACATAACTCATAACTTACATAACTTGCATAACTCACAAAACTCACATAACTTACATAACTCACATAACTCACAAAACTCACATAACTCACATAACTCACATAAGTCACATAATTTACATAACTTACATAACTTGCATAACTTACATAACTCACATAACTCACATAACTCACATAACTCACATAATTCACATAACTTAGATAACTTACATAACTCACATAACTTACATAACTCACATAACTCACATAACTTACATAACTTACATAACTCACATAACTCACATAACTTACATAACTTACATAACTCACATAACTTACATACATAACTTACATAACTCACATAACTTACATAACTCACATAACTTACATAACATACATAACTTACATAACCTTCAACATCTTCATCCATCTATCCTGACCCCGTGGCGGTGAACTGATTCTGACTAGGAGCAGATACCCAGACTCGAAAGCGTCGCCCTGCGTCGTGAGCTTGTCGAACCAATGGCAGCTGAAACCATTGGCGATCGGAACACCTAGGAATCTGTTTATTTAAGAGTGTTATAAAAGAGTGTTATAAATGTGAACAATTTAATAAACATGTCACATCGCTTGCTTTGCACATGTCAACTCGGCGATCCGGACCTCTACGGTATGACGATAAAATAGGCGAGCAACACCTGAAATCAGAACTTCCAGGAACAAAAGGACCAGAAGTCACCAGAAAAGTGCCCTGAAATCATGGACAATCCTTTCATAAAATATATGCCTGCAACATCCATCCACCTGTGCTGATTTTTGGCCTCTTAGCAAAGAGTACAAAATGACAGCCCCGTAAAATAAAAACCTCCCGGGCAGTTTTCTTGAGCAAGAAAGTGTACTTGGAAGATCAAATCATATCCAAGTAGTTTTATTTCAAGATGTGATTCCAATGCTACAACTGTTGGATACTGTTGGTGCCTGCTACCACCAAATCAGCGACTGAAGAGCATGCATGACATGGAAGTATGAGATAAGCAAGTTGCTAGAATGGTGTGAAAGAGGGCAAAGCCATGGTCCCAGCGTCAAAAAATCAGAACAGGATCGCTCAATTTGATTCTGTGCGTCGTGTGTGCCCATGATTTGTCATCCGCACCATACCTGAAAACCTCGAAATTCGAAATTGAAAATGGACGGTTTTCCAATTACGGCAAATTACGCCTTCTTCCCAACAAATTACGCCCCTTAAAAGCGTAAGATTTGGGCAAAAATGAAACCTTGTTATGCCACATAACTCACATAACTCACATAACTCACATAACTCACAAAACTTACATAACTCACACAACTCACATAGCGCACATAACTCACATAACTCACATAAATCACACAACTCACACAACTCACACAACTCACACAACTCACAGAACTCACAACCCTCACATAACTCACATAACTCACATAACTCACAGAACTCACAGCACTCACAGAACTCACAGAACTCACAACCCTCACAGAACTCACAGAACTCACAAAACTCACACAACTCACACAACTCACATAACTCACAACCCTCACAGAACTCACAGAACTCACAGAACTCACAGAACTCACACAGCTCACATAACTCACAGAACTCACAGAACTCACAGAACCCACATACCTCACAACCCTCACAAAACTCACATAACTCACACAACTCTCATAGCTCACATATCTTACATAACTCACATAACTCACAGAACTCACAGAACCCACATACCTCACAACCCTCACAGAACTCACAGAACTCACAACCCTCGCAAAACTCACAGAACTCACAGAACTCACATAACCCACACAACTCACATAACTCACAACCCTCACAGAACTCACAGAACTCACAGAACTCACATAACTCACATAACTCACATAACTCACAACCCTCACAGAACTCACAGAACTCACAGAACTCACAGAACTCACACAACTCACATAACTCACATAACTCACAACCCTCACAGAACTCACAGAACTCACAACCTTCACAGAACTCACAGAACACATGACCCACATAACTCACAGAACTCACAGAACTCACAGAACTCACACAACTCACATAACTCACAGAACTCACAGAACCCACATACCTCACAACCCTCACAGAACTCACAGAACTCACAGAACTCACAGAACTCACATAACTCACAGAACTCACAGAACCCACATACCTCACAACCCTCACAGAACTCACAGAACTCACAACCCTCGCAAAACTCACAGAACTCACAGAACTCACAAAACTCACAACCCTCACAGAACTCACAGAACTCACATAACTCACAGAACTCACATAACTCACAGAATTCACATAACTCACATAACTCACAACCCTCACAGAACTCACATAACTCACATAACTCACAGAATTCACATAACTCACATAACTCACAACCCTCACAGAACTCACAGAACTCACATAACTGAGAAAACTCACAACCCTCACAGAACTCACAGAACTCACAACCCTCACAGAACTCACAGAACACATAACCCACAGAACCCACATAACTCACAGAACTCACAGAACTCACATAACTCACAACCCTCACAACACTCACAGTCAGAGAACTCACAGAACTCACATAATTCACCAAACTCACAGAACTCACAGAACTCACAACCCTCACAGAACTCACAGAACTCACATAACTCACATATCTCACATAACTCACAGAACTCACAGAACTCACAACCCTCACAGAACTCACAGAACTCACAGAACCCACATACCTCACAACCCTCACAGAACTCACATAACTCACAACCCTCACAAGACTCACAGAACTCAAAGAACTCACATAACTCACATAACTCACAGAACTCACATAACTCACAACCCTCACAAAACTCACAGTCAGAGAACTCACAGAACTCACATAATTCACCAAACTCACAGAACTCACAGAACTCACACAACTCACAACCCTCACAGAACTCACAGAACTCACAGAACTCACATAACTCACAGAACTCACACAAATCACAGAATTCACATAACTCACAGAACTCACAACCCTCACAGAACTCACAGAACTCACATAACTGAGAAAACTCACAACCTTCACAGAACTCACAGAACTCACAACCCTCACAGAACTCACAGAACTCACAACCCTCACAGAATTCACATAACTCACATAACCCACATAACTCGCAGAAATCGCATAACTTACATAACTTACATACCTTACATAACTCACATAGCTCACAAAACTCACATAACTTACATAACTCACATAATTCACATAACTCACATAACTAACAAAACTTACATAACTTACAAAAATTAAAAAAACTCACATAACTTACATAACCCAGATAACTCACATAACTTACATAACTCACATAACTAACATAACTCACAGAACTCACATAACTCACACACATAACTCACAAAACTCACATAACTCACAAAACTCACATAACTCACAGATCTCACATAACTCACATAACTTAAAAACCCACAAAACTCACATAACAGGAACAAAACTTACATAACTTACAAAATTAAAAAACACTCACATAACTTACATAACTTACAAAAGTCACATAACTCACATAACTAACATAACTCACAAAACTCACATAACTCACAAAACTTACATAACTTACATAACTCACATAACTCACAGAACTCACAGAACTCACAGCACTCACAGAGCTCACATAGCTCACATAGCTCACATAACTCACATAACTCACAGAACTCACAGAACTCATATAACTCACATAACTCACAGAACTCAGAGAACACATAACCCACACAACTCACAGAAGTCACAACCCTCACAGAACTCGCGTAACTCACATAACTCACATAACTCACAGAACTTACATAACTCACATAACTCACATAACTCACATAAGTCACATAACTCACATAACTTACATAACTCACACAACTCACATAGCGCACATAACTCACATAACTCACATAAATCACACAACTCACACAACTCACAGAACTCACAACCCTCACATAACTCACATAACTCACAGAACTCACAGCACTCACAGAACTCACAGAACTCACAACCCTCACAGAACTCACAGAACTCACAAAACTCACACAACTCACACAACTCACATAACTCACAACCCTCACAGAACTCACAGAACTCACAGAACTCACAGAACTCACACAGCTCACATAACTCACAGAACTCACAGAACCCACATACCTCACAACCCTCACAAAACTCACATAACTCACACAACTCTCATAGCTCACATATCTTACATAACTCACATAACTCACAGAACTCACAGAACCCACATACCTCACAACCCTCACAGAACTCACAGAACTCACAACCCTCGCAAAACTCACAGAACTCACATAACCCACACAACTCACATAACTCACAACCCTCAGAGAACTCACAGAACTCACATAACTCACAGAACTCACACAACTCACATAACTCACAACCCTCACAGAACTCACAGAACTCACAGAACTCACACAACTCACAAAACTCACATAACTCACAACCCTCACAGAACTCACAGAACTCACAGAACTCACAACCCTCACAGAACTCACAGAACACATGACCCACATAACTCACAGAACTCACAGAACTCACACAACTCACATAACTCACATATCTTACATAACTCACATAACTCACAGAACTCACAGAACCCACATACCTCACAACCCTCACAGAACTCACAGAACTCACAACCCTCGCAAAACTCACAGAACTCACAGAACTCACATAACCCACACAACTCACATAACTCACAACCCTCAGAGAACCCACAGAACTCACATAACTCACAGAACTCACACAACTCACATAACTCACAACCCTCACAGAACTCACAGAACTCACATAACTCACAGAATTCACATAACTCACATAACTCACAACCCTCACAGAACTCACAACCCTCGCAAAACTCACAGAACTCACAGAACTCACAACCCTCACAGAACTCACAGAACTCACATAACTGAGAAAACTCACAACCCTCACAGAACTCACAGAACTCACAACCCTCACAGAACTCACAGAACACATAACTCACAGAACCCACATAACTCACAGAACTCGCAGAACTCACATAACTCACAACCCTCACAAAACTCACAGTCAGAGAACTCACAGAACTCACATAATTCACCAAACTCACAGAACTCACAGAACTCACAACCCTCACAGAACTCACAGAACTCACATAACTCGCATATCTCACATAACTCACAGAACTCACAGAACTCACAACCCTCACAGAACTCACAGAACTCACAGAACTCACAGAACCCACATACCTCACAACCCTCACAGAACTCACATAACTCACAACCCTCACAAGACTCACAGAACTCAAAGAACTCACAGAACTCACAGAACTCACATAACTCACAACCCTCACAAAACTCACAGTCAGAGAACTCACAGAACTCACATAATTCACCAAACTCACAGAACTCACAGAACTCACACAACTCACATAACTCACAACCCTCACAGAACTCACAGAATTCACAGAACTCACAGAACTCACAACCCTCACAGAACTCACAGAACACATGACCCACATAACTCACAGAACTCACAGAACCCACAGAACTCACACAACTCACATAACTCACAGAACTCACAGAACCCACATACCTCACAACCCTCACAGAACTCACAGAACTCACAGAACTCACAGAACTCACATAACTCACAGAACTCACAGAACCCACATACCTCACAACCCTCACAGAACTCACATAACTCACAACCCTCA
>CAMXCT020003087.1:0-51790 GCA_947184155.2 Cladocopium goreaui | reverse complement strand
CACATAACTCACATAACTTAAATAACCCACATAACTCACATAACTTAAATAACCCACATAACTCACATAACTTACATAACTCACATAACTTACATAACTCCCATAACCTAAATAACCCACAACACTCACATAACTTACATAACTTACAAAAGTCACATAACTCACATAACTTACAAAACTCACAAAGCTCACATAACTCACAAAACTTACATAACTTACATAACTCACATAACTCACAAAACTTACATAATTCACATAAACTCACAAAACTCACACACACATAACTCACATAACTTTCATAACTTACATTACTCACATAACTTACATAACTTACATAACTCACATAATTCACATAACTCACATAACTAACAAAACTTACATAACTTACAAAAATTAAAAAAACTCACATAACTCACATAACCCAGATAACTCACATAACTTACATAACTCACATAACTAACATAACTCACAGAACTCACATAACTCACACACATAACTCACAAAACTCACATAACTCACAAAACTCACATAACTCACATAACTCACAAAACTCACATAACTCACATAACCCACATAACTCACAACCCTCACAGAACTCACATAGCTCACATAACTCACAGAACTGACAAAACTCACATAACTCACAAAATTTACACATAACTTACACATAACTTACACACAACTCACATAACTCACACAACTCTCACAAATCTCACAAAACTCACATAACCCACATAACTTACATAACTCACAAAACCCACATGACTTACACAACTCACATAATTCACAAAACTCACATAACTCACATAACTCACAGAACTCACATAAGTCACATAACTCACATAACTTACATAACTTACATAACTCACATAACTCACAAAACTCACATAACTCACATAACTCACAAAACTCACATAACTCACATAACTCACAAAACTCACATAACTCACAAAACTCACATAACTTACATAACTCACACAACTCACATAGCGCACATAACTCACATAACTCACATAAATCACACAACTCACACAACTCACAGAACTCACAACCCTCACAGAACCCACAAAACTCACAGAACTCACATAACTCACAACCCTCACAAAAACTCACAGAACTCACAGAACTCACATAACTCACAACCCTCACAGAACTCACAGAACTCACATAACTCACATAACTCACGCAGCTCACATAACTCACACAGCTCACATAACTCACATAACTCACATAACTCACAAAACTCACACAACTCACATAAGTGACATAACTCACAGAACTCACAAAACTGACATACCTCACATACCTCACATAACTTACATAACTCGCAGAACTCACATAACTTACACATAACTTACACATAACCTACACATAACTTACACATAACTTACACATAACTTACACATAACTCACATAACTCACATAACTCACAAAACTCACAAAACTCACACAACTCACATAGCTCACAGAACTCACATAACTCACAAAACTTGCATAACTCACAGAACTCACATAACTCACAGAACTCACAGAACCAACATAACCCACAAAACTCACAAAACTCACATAACTCACATAACTCACACAACTCACATAGCTCACATATCTTACAAACTCACATAACTCACATAACTCACATAGCTCACATAGCTCACAAAACTCACACAACTCACACAACCCTCACAACTCTCACAACTCTCACAAAACACATAACTCACATAACTCGCAGAACTCACATAACTCACATAACTCACATAACTCACAGAACTCACAGAACTCACATAGCTCACAGAACTCACAGAACTCACAGAACTCACAGAACTCACATAACCCACACAACTCACATAACTCACATAGCTCACATAACTCACAGAACTCACAAACCTCACAGAACTCACAGAACTCACATAACTCACATAACTCACAACCCTCACAGAACTCACAGAACTCACAACCCTCACAGAACTCACAGAACTCACATAACTCACAGAACTCACATAACCCACATAACCCTCACAAATCTCACAAAACACATAACTCACATAACTCGCAGAACTCACATAACTCACATAACTCACAAAACTCACATAACTCACATAACTCACAAAACTCACATAACTCACAAAACTCACAGAACTCACAAAACTCACATAACTCACATAACTCACAACCCTCACAGAACTCACATAGCTCACATAACTCACATAACTCACATAAATCACACAACTCACACAACTCACACAACTCACACAACTCTCACAAATCTCACAAAACACATAACTCACATAACTCGCAGAACTCACATAACTCACATACCTCACATAACTTACATAACTCGCAGAACTCGCGTAACTCACATAATTCACATAACTCACAGAACTTACATAACTCACATAACTCACATAACTCACATAACTCACATAACTTACATAACTCACACAACTCACATAGCGCACATAACTCACATAACTCACATAAATCACACAACTCACATAACTCACATAAATCACACAACTCACACAACTCACACAACTCACACAACTCTCACAAATCTCACAAAACACACAACTCACATAACTCGCAGAACTCACATAACTCGCGTGGCTCGCAGAACTCACAACCCTCACAGAACTCGCGTAACTCACATAACTCACATAACTTAACCCACATAAATCACAAAACTCACATAACTCACACAACTCACACACATAACTCACATAACTCACAAAACTCAGATAACTCACATAACTCACATAACTCACAAAACTCACATAACTCACATAACTCACATAACTCACAGAACTCACAAAACTTACAAGACTCACATAACTTACATAACTCACATAACTTACATAACTTGTAAAACTTACATAACTCACATAGCTCACAAAACTCACATAACTTACATAACTCACATAGTTCACATAACTCACAAACCTCACAAAACTCACATAACTCACATAAGTCACATAACTCACATAACTTACATAACTTACATAACTCACAGAACTCACAGAACTCACAGAACTCACATAGCTAACATAACTCACAGAACTCACTTAACTCACACACATAACTCACGTAATTCACATAACTCACAACCCTCACATAACCCACATAACTCACAGAACTCACAGAACTCACATAGCTCACAGAACTCACAGAACTCACATAAATCACATAACTCACAAAACTCACAGAACTCACATAAGTCACATAACTCACATAACTCACATAAATCACACAACTCACACAACTCACACAACTCACAGAACTCACAGAAATCACAGAACTCACATAACTCACAAAACTCACAAAACTCACATAACTCACAAAACTCACACACATAACTCACATAACTCACATAATTTACATAACTTACATAACTCACACACACATAACTCACATAACTTACATAAATCACAAAACTCACATAACTTACATAACTTACATAACTCACATAACTCACATAACTTACATAACTCACATAAATCACATAACTTATATAACTCACATAACTTGCATAACTCACATAACTCACAAAACTCACACACATAACTCACATAACTCACATAACTCACATAACTTACATAACTTACATAACTCACATAACATACATAACTTACATAACTCACATAACTCACATAACATACATAACTTACATAACTCATAACTTACATAACTTGGATAACTCACATAACTCACATAACTTACATAACTCACACAACTCACATAACTCACATAACTCACATAACTCACATAAGTCACATAATTGACATAACTTACATAATTTGCATAACTTACATAACTCACATAACTCACATAACTCACATAACTCACATAACTTACATAACTTACATAACTCACATAACTTACATAACTCACATAACTCACATAACTTACATAACTTACATAACTCACATAACTCACATAACTTACATAACTCACATAACTTACATAACTCACATAACTTACATAACATACATAACTTACATAACCTTCAACATCTTCAACATCTTCATCCATCTATCCTGACCCCGTGGCGGTGAACTGATTCTGACTAGGAGCAAATACCCAGACTCGAAAGCGTCGCCCTGCGTCGTGGGCTTGTCGAACCAATGGCAGCTGAAAACATTGGCGATCGGAACACCTAGGAATCTGTTTATTTAAGAGTGTTATAAAAGAGTGTTATAAATGTGAACAATTTAATAAACATGTCACATCGCTTGCTTTGCACATGTCAACTCGGCGATCCGGACCTCTACGGTATGACGATAAAATAGGCGAGCAACACCTGAAATCAGAACTTCCAGGAACAAAAGGACCAGAAGTCACCAGAAAAGTGCCCTGAAATCATGGACAATCCTTTCATAAAATATATGCCTGCAACATCCATCCACCTGTGCTGATTTTTGGCCTCTTAGCAAAGAGTACAAAATGACAGCCCCGTAAAATAAAAACGTCCCGGGCAGTTTTCTTGAGCAAGAAAGTGTACTTGGAAGATCAAATCATATCCAAGTAGTTTTATTTCAAGATGTGATTCCAATGCTACAACTGTTGGATACTGTTGGTGCCTGCTACCACCAAATCAGCGACTGAAGAGCATGCATGACATGGAAGTATGAGATAAGCAAGTTGCTAGAATGGTGTGAAAGAGGGCAAAGCCATGGTCCCAGCGTCAAAAAATCAGAACAGGATCGCTCAATTTGATTCTGTGCGTCGTGTGCGCCCATGATTTGTCATCCGCACCATACCTGAAAACCTCGAAATTCGAAATTGAAAATGGACGGTTTTCCAATTACGGCAAATTACGCCTTCTTCCCAACAAATTACGCCCCTTAAAAGCGTAGGATTTGGGCAAAAATGAAACCTTGTTATGCCATACCTTATCATACCAGTATAATTAGATGATCCCGGGTTTTGTGATCAGGAACTGATCATGATCACACCACAAACAAAATTGCCATTCGTCGCCGCAGTTGATGGTAAGCCTATCATGCCGTGAAAACATATTACAACAGCAACGAAGGTTCTGTGATTAATATTCAGCCTTGCACCTGCAACATCGAACAACAGGAAACTGGCGTCAAACCTCACATCTGTAATGATAGAACGCTCCAAAAGTCAAAAAACGACCCTTAGATAAAAAGGTTGGGGTAAGGAGCCAAAAAACGAAACCCTCAGGAACATCTAGGTATAATATATATATATATCGTTATTTTTCCTTTTCACGAAATAAGGAACTTAAGTTTGGTCCGTGCAACTAATATTTTATAATTAAGGGTCGTTTTCGTCTCACAGTCGCCCTGGAGTTTCAGCAGGCAATTTGCCATAATTTGCCATAATTTGCCTGCTAGCAATCGATCGCTATCACCGAACAGCAGTCGTGAATCAACCTGCAGGACCAGTCCATTTGTTCACCAGTCATGACAAGGGAGTTGGAAGCGCTTTAAAGAGCAGCTGTTAAGGTAACTTTGTTTGACAAACTTCCTTCTCAGTCCGTCAGTAACACGTTTGCATTTGGACTGAATTGCAAAACAGCCCCCGTGACATTTCATGACTCATGACATCTCATGACTCACGACCCGTTTCCAAGACAAACTCCAACACCTGCGAAGGTCTTCGTTCACAGCATTCCTGGCACTCAACAGTCACACCAGGAAGAAACTGTTTCACCATTTTTTGAACCTATATCATAACAAAGAAAACATATCGCAGCATGGCTGTCTCTCCAAGAAGTCATGCTATATTGATATATTGACCATATCCACATTACTGAAAGATACTGAAAGTGTTGTTCTTCCAGGGTTCGCAATGCAGCAACCAAATAAAATCCGAAGATATCCGATGTAGCGTGCATGATCTTGGGCTCTGCCTCATGATGAAATCGTCGGCGAAACGACTGGCAGTCGGCTGACATGAATTTACAAAAGAAAAAAGTGAAAAATATGAGAAAAACAAGTGAAAAAAATGAACAAAAAGTGAAAAACACGCAAAGTCAGGGTGCGTTTTCGTAGCAATAGTCATTGCGGAAACCACAGAATATTCTTTGGAGGGCCGTGCCCTTCTCAATGCATCAAACTGAATCAAACTGAATCAAACTGGCCAGAAATCATCAGAAATCATTGATGCGGAATCGTGGAATGTTTCTGATGATTGTCTATCTTTGTTTTAATGCTGTGCCTGAAAGCAGGCTGCGCCACGCCATGTTCGCACCTGCCACTTCCCCAGAATGTCCTCAAGTCCGACACAAAACAGCCTGACCTCCAAGCAGGATGCGTAAAACGCGCCTTTAAAGTTCTTTAAAACATTTAAAGGCTTCAGACACACTTGAAAGAACTTAAAAACATATTTAAAAAATGTAAATAAACCAAACTTGAACCTTTTGAAGTTCCTTTGAAACCAAATTTCCATCCAGTTCCATTTCCGGGGTCTGATCCACTGTTCCTGTCAGAAAGCTCTCTGGTAAACTTCTCTGAATCCGACGCCTGAACCTGAGGGAGGCCCGTCATACCTTTACAGAGTTCAATACAGTTTGCCTGCTAAACTGCGGCTCTTTCCAAACAGTACAAACAATACATTCAGTTTCTGTACATTCTACATCATTCTACTTTCCCTTCATTTCCCTTCTACATCCTTCATCATCCTTCTACCTTCATCTACTTTCCTCTTTGCGCTATGCTTTTCTTGAAAGTTGTTGCGCTTTTGCTCAGGTCTGTGGATGGGACTGGATGGGACTGGATGGGACTGGATGGGACTGGTCAGAAATGAGAATTATGAGTCCGTCTGAGTCCGTCTGAGTCCGTCTGAGTACCGTGTTTTGTGACATCTGTCATTCACGTAAATGGCAAACAAAATTTAAACGCAGCGCTGCTAACTGGTTTAACCAATCTTGTGAGATCTGATAAGTCTATTGTGCACTAAGTGCAGTATTGTACAACTTGATTTGTCATGAGCCATACCAGTGTTTGTTCACTTGATCTGACAAGTATTCTCGCTTTTTGATCGCAGAAGACACAAGATCAAATTGATCAAATCCAGCATGTCACAGCATGATGCAAACAAATGCAGACCCATGCCACTGTCCGTGAGAGGCTGACGTTGAGTGCAAGCCAGGTTCAGATTCAGACGCAGAGCATATAGAAATAGAGAAAACATGAGAAAACGACAAACTATGACAAACTGCATTCTTTTCCCGCATCTTTTCCCACATCAACTGTGGTTCTTCCACGTTCTTCCTTTTTTTCAGCGTCTCAAATTGCATCACATGCAGTGCATTTGGACCTCCGACCAAGCTTGGAGACCTGGATAGACCTGGAAATTGATATCACTGGTATTTCGAGTGTAGCATAGCTGAAGGAGAAAATGATTGAAACTGATATAAAAAATGTTTTTCTGTATTCTGACTGCACGCAGAAAATTCATTGTGCTAATTCTACCGTTCTCTGCTGGCCCTGAATGTGCGGAGGGCCAGAATCCATTCTGTCCTGGAAGCAAAGCTCCACTGGAAACCTGCAAAGTCAACACTGGCCACAGTGGTTTTCCAGGCAAAGTATGGCAAAGTAGTGAAAGAAGTCATGGGGTCATGCAGAAGTCAAAAAGTTACTGTGGCTGATTGGGAAAACTGCGTCCCTTCTCTTCTGTTCTGCAGAAACACCTGTGGCAAGTGACAGCTTCGTCGAATTAAATCCAGGGCACAAACACGTTGAATCCTAGCAGTTTTTTCATTGAAACTGTTCAAACTGTTCAAGTCTAAATCAGAAGCACTTCAGTGCCCTGTACCGGAACAAGGAGAGGCACCAAACCTGGTGAGAGTACTCAGATACATCGAATCCCAAGAAATATCTCAAGTATATCTCAAGTGATTTCTTTACAACGCAATTGCCTTGGACAGTGACCGCGAGATTCCGAATGTGCAAACTGTCTCTCGATTTGGTTGCCGAATTTGACTAGTCCTTTAATGAAACTTTAGTGCTTTCCCCCAAGCAAATGTATCAAATGTATTCAAATGTATCAAGCGCATCAATCTATCCACCAAGCACTGAGATCTGACTCTGACCAGGCAGTGCAGGAGCAAAGCTATGGCATTGAAAAGTCGGCAGGCCAACCCCCAACCTGCTTAAAGCATTTCCTGAATCTTCTCAATCAATTTAAACGATCTTAAAGCCAGAAAATCATCTGCGAATCTGCGACACTGGTGGCACATCCAAGTGGCACCACGTGGCACTGGGACCCGAGGTGAGTTACCGATGTCCGGAATGATCCGGAATGCGCACCTTTCTGCGGGCATTGACATGGCTCAGCATGGCTCAGCATGGCGCAGCATGGCTCAGCATGGCTCGGCATCTTAGGCGGGCTCGGCACCCGCTTCAGCTTCCGTGACTGGCGTCACTGGCGTCTGGCAACAAACGGCCCAGGTGGGCCAGGTGGGCCAAGTCGGCCACGTCGTCGCGAAAGACACGGGCTCTGCCATCTCACACGTGGAGCATGAACTGCAGCTGTTGCAACCCTCAGCCGAAACTTCAAAGTACTTCAACAAGTTCCAACAGTTCCAACAGCTGGGCACGATGCTGCAACATACCTGAAACATACCTGAAACATACCTGAACTAACATGTTTCAGCAACTAAAATGTCAAGCTGAGTAGCTGATAGCCCGATTGGCTGAAAACATTGGAGGTATCCGTTGTCTCTTCCATCCTCCTTGCGTTGGATGTCACGCCTAGCTTGCATCAGCTGTAGCAGCTTTCATAGCTCGAGTTTGGGCATCCGGTGCGTCCCAGAAAACACAGCCAAACTGTTTTCGTTTTCTCGATATTGAATTATTGCTTCAGGTCGCTTCAGGTCGCTTCAGGTTTCACCTTTCCATTAAATTCCGCCAATTGACAACAATTGACAACAACTGAACTCTGGAGACTCCGCGATCTGAATTGACGTCCTACCGTGTTCTTTCTGGTCAGCTGGATTGGAACTCATCAGATCTAGCACGGACGTATCCTATTCTGTCCTTTTTACGTACTGTCCTATTGGTTCACTCAATCTGACAGATCTGAAAGATCTGAAACTGAACTCACCATTTTGAACTGTCACATATGGTCACTGTCCAACAAATGTTCGTCCGGACAGCACAGTCCTTGACGTGCTCTGCATCATCTTGACTCGGATTGCTCTGTGGCTGCTTGGCATCGTCTCGGCCATCGAACTTTGCCTTTCTCAGGAGGCTTTTTACTGTACAAGACTTGTTCATCGAAAGTAGATACTTCGAAATGCTTCCAATTGGACCCAACATCTCTTGCAGGCTGTTCAATTTGCTAATTTTCTCCGTCCTAAAGCTGGTCCTGCAGTCAACTTGTCCCAAAAATATCCGAGAACACTGCCAGTATGATCTTCCATTTCAAACAGGACATAACAGCAACAACAACAAAAAGAACAACGACAACCAGACAGGAATTATGCTGCAACCAAAGGAACAATATGTATATATATATATATCTATCCTAATATGCGGGCTCCAAAGTGTCACTTCTTGGTTTACCATCTGTTTTTGGTCAGACCAATCACAAATTGTCTTGACAAATGAACATTTTCTTGATCTTTCATAGTTCCAAATATTGAACATAAAGATTTGCTCGCTTCGAAAGGCAAACTTCAAAAAACCGTTTGAACAATTTCAATGCTGAAAAACACGTTCCAAATCGTTCATTGCAAGGCTTTGAACCCGTTCAAGCAGGTTCAAGCGGCATTTTTGCACATCCCAACCGATAAACAGGTGTCTATTGCGTAGAATTAAAACTATGCTCCAGCCTACACTCGCAAGGTCCTTGTGCGGATGTAAATGAGCACCAGTTGGTACGTCAGGAAGATGTTTGTTTCCTTGCCCACCTTTTCAATTTTCTCACATGGTGCCTGCCTACCTCCACGTATCTTGGGTGAATTTCACTGTTGTCTCCTCAATACATCAAAGTTTGGAAACCCATGTCACTACACGTTTCGAATAATTTTTGGGAATCATATAGATTCCTTGTGCATATCTCTCCGAGAGAATTTTCAAGCACACTTTTCTCTACCAGGAAGGCTGCTATCGCTTCCGAATTGCTGATCAGCAATCAGATCCCAAAATGAAAAGAAAGTGTCATTCGACCACAAAAAGCGCCGCAGAAATCTCTCTCATGCAGCTCACATAGAAAATCAAGAATCTAACATAAGAACACGTACAAGAATGTGTGTTAGTTTTTTTTTGGAGCCAGAAATGCCCCGTCTTGCCTAAATTTCTTGACAGCCCACAAAGGGTCACTGACAAACATCCGTTTCCAAGCAACATCTGCTCCAGTTCTTTGTGTGGACAATGCAAGGCAAGTACGGCTAATAACTCAACTTGAGGCCAGGGGTCAGGTGCGAAAGCTAGCAGGGCGGTTGTAGGGTTGGTTACTTTGCCTATCGGGCCCAGCAATCGTCTCGCAAGGCTTTCGGAGCAGAAAGACAAAATCCCTGAAGATGAAGGGGGAGGGAGGGGGGTATATCCCTGAAAGTTTCAATGTTTCCAACGGTCCTGGTCCTAACGCATCTCAGGTAGGTTCACGAGGATTTTCTCATGTCTCCAATATGTATCAATTTGCTCGCACATACCTTTAACATACCTTTCGATTGTGAATTCTGCCGCCTTGGTCGGGCCGACTAGAAAAGAAAGGAGTGTGCGCTCAACCCGCAGTGTTGCAAGTGTTGCAAGTGCCAGAATAATTTATTTTAGACATTTAAGAATAAATTTGCATATAATTGCGTGGTTTCTCTTGAAACTGAACATCTTGGTCGCCACCTCCCTAAGCAAGCCGTAAATGGGAACATGCCCAGCATCCAAAACACGAAGCGAAGTCTTTATAAACTTCAAATTTGACCCCAAGTGTTGCGCAGTTTCCTACAAAAATGAAAGAATCCACACGAAGCGGAACACGTTGAAACACGAGTCCAACCTCTGGGCCTGTAAATTGCCCAAAAACATCGCGGATTGAGACAGGGGCACGCTTCAGACTGTGAAGCCGACCGCTTATCGCCATTTCAAGCAGAAATTAACTGCAAATATTTTGTGACCACGTGTTTTTTTTGCCATTGCCAAAAGCCAAGAAAAGTGCTACTTTGAATGATCCAGTATTCAAATTAACAAAATATACATATATTAAAAATATGTACAGTATATAATGTCAACATCGGATTAATCAAACCCCCCCCACAAGGTCAGATGGACCTTGTAAGGTCTTTCCTAGTTTTCCCTCTAAATAAACGGCCTCTGAACCATAAAATTTTGGATATGGTTTGGAATCTATGTCAATTAGGTTTTCGTAGAATTCCATTGGATTTGATGAGGTTTGATTGACTGAAAACATTGGCTAAAAGCTATGTTTTTTCAAATTTTCAATGATCAGCAGTGATGGGTTCTGGTGTTCATGAGGTTTCAACTTAAGTATAGCATAAGGAAATCTTTTGAAAATAAAGAGTTGGAAAAAAACAAAACAATATTTCAACTTAAACCTTAAGTATAACAATGATGAGCTCTGAGATTGATGAGAAACAAAAAGAATTGGAAATAAAAACTTTTGGATAAAAAATGGGATTTCAGCACTGGTGGTTGATTAATTAGGTCCAGGCCAAACAGTTTTTTAATCCAGGGGGACCACCTGTTTTTAAATTACATTTTTTTGGGGGCAGTTGAGGTTGTTTAATCCAGCGGGTATTATTAATCCTAACTTGACATTAATGTGTATATATATATATTTAGTTAGATATATATACATATATATAGAGATTCAAAATAAATCAGAGACAACTCAAAATAATTATTCTGCAGCCTAAGGCAAATTTTATATCCATGCAAATTATATATATATACCAGTAGTACCCGCACGAGGCGGGGCGGAAGTTGCCTTATAAGGATATATAAGAAGTTTCTCATCTATAGAACTTGCATGCGCCGTGCGCCAGCCAAGCCCGTGCGTGCGTGCACTCTGCGACTTGCTTATATTTAGCTGTATTTTTGTATTTTTTTTTGCCTTAGATATTTTTTTGTATTTTTTTGTTTGGCTAAGCTATTTGAGAATCTCGTTTGCTTCAACAATGGCTGATTTGGAATACCCTTTGCAACCCTAACTTGTGACATCTAAGACATGTAGGGAACATGTTGTTTGTTTCCTTGGTCCTTTCCTTTGCAAATTTCAGACATATTCGCACACTTTTTTCACTTTCCATTGGCTCTTTCAATTTTTCTCGTCGAGGCAGCTGAAGAGGTATTTGAAATTATTGCTGGTTTATTTTTATTTCTCGTTTGCACTTTGGGTCACTAGCTGTCAAAGACAAGAGCAGCATTGCTGCTTTTGCAATGGCAGATGGCTTCGATCCAAGTGGCATGTCTTGGGCTTGAAATGGGGCTCACAGTTCCGTATTTTGTGTCGTCACCCAGAGCTGGAAACTTGGTTGCGCACGCCATAGGGTGTTGACTGCAGGGTTCTAGCCAAAGCGGATTGACAAGCGTCTGAGCAAACAATGAAATCACAAAGCCATACAAAGCCCATTCACATGCAAAAAAAACCTTCCAAAAGCATGAAAGGACAAAGGCGGGCTCTGGAGCTTCAGGAGGGGGGTGGCTGTTCGGCTGCTTCGGCTCAGCATGTCCACGCAGCGAGGGAGCTGTTTCGACCTCAAGTGAGGCTGCTTCGGCATTAGCGGTAGCTGTTTCAGCCAAGCCCTTGCAGAATCAGGCAAGCTGCTTCCGGCTGTCAAAGCTGCTTTGGCTTGTTTTGACGCTGTTCCGACTTCTCACTTTGAAGCTGCGTTACATACTTAGTCATTTTTTGTACATAGCAGGTCGCGATGGACTTTTCGCAAAAATGGGAATTGGCTGGGGTGGGTTGAAGCGTCAGGGTAAAGACTTTGGGTTTCTGGTCGAATCTACCAATGGGTTGAATCTAAGAGACGATTACCCACAAATATTGGGAGATTCAACGAAAGCTTTGATTTGGAGACAGTCTTGGCTACTTAATATATGTGATTTTTTGTCCTCTCCTTAGGAGCATCAAAAAAAAATCAACGGACCTCGAATCAACGGGTGGGAATGTCCTCTCCTTAGGAGCTTCGGGGTTGTCCTTGAACCTCCTAAGGGGAGGACGACAAGGGGACGAAACTGGAATACTCTTAAGTATGAGTTTTTCAAAGGCCTTTGTCCCATTGTTGTCCTCTCCTTAGGAGCCTCGGGGACGTCCTTGAACCTCCTAAGGACAGGACGAGTCCTCTCCTTAGGAGCATGCCTGAGATCCTGTGGCTGAAAACTGGCCACACCATCTCTACGCCAAAGAGGCGGCAACTGTCTCGGCTACTGTAGCTGTATTCGGCCACTTAGCTGCTTCCGCTTTTGGTGGCTGCTTTGGCCACAAGTATGCCACCGCGGCATCGACCAATGTCAGATCAGCTGGAAATCTGGAAAGGGCCGGATCTTAGCCACATAGACTGCGGCGGGGTGCTGTCTTCAGAGTCGGATGTGAGATGCAAAAAAATGACAAGTGGAAAAGTGGATAAACATGCGTTGCGGCAGCTGCAGACACCCTGTAGACTCAGTTCAGCAAACAGCAGTTGATTTATAACAAGTGCAACGAAGATTAAAAAAAGCTCACACATTTCAATTTCAAGGCGTTTCCTTCTGCGGCTGTTTCAGCCCAAGAAAGCTGACTCAGAATCAGCCAGCTGTGCACTCTGTAGTGCTAAGGACCCTTTAAATCAAGCAAGCTGAAAGAGATCTGCGCTTAGTCCAAATACGGATAGTTGGAACTTTGGGGCTCGAAAAGCGGTTTCAGAAGCACCGCAAGTTGAAATGCAGCAAGTGGGGATCTCGTGGGCCGCCTATGTTGCATATTAAGAAAGAGGGGCCAAAGATGACTTTGCCAAAGCTGAAGTCGGCTTGGTATTCCAACCGTGGCTGTTTCAGCCAAGGTCTGTGTCGGATTTGTTGGATGGTGGCTGGTTCGGCCATCAACAGGTCTGTTTCAGTTTTTAACCCAATTGCTTCAATCAAAACGCAAAAAGATATTTGCAAAACTCGTCTGCTACCGGGGGAAAAAGCGTGGCCACGGCTCTTGAGAATTTTTCTCAAAGTTGGTGTTGAGCACTGTGTCGCATATCTTTGTCGCGACTAAGTTGCAGTCTTAAGTTTGCGTTGGTCTTTTACATTCTACTTCAAGGTTGTTTATTGTGAAGCCCCTCTTGTTATGTTGCGGCAAAGTTCAAGGAAGAAAGACGTGAAAGATATTTGTTATTCTCGTTTGCACCTCTTCCTTTTTGTTGGATTTCTCGTTGAAGGCCCAAAATAAAAAAAAATACCAAAATACAGCTAAATATAAGTAAGGCGAAAGTTGTGTCCTGTTTCACATGTCACATTCGAAGCTCCACTTCGCAGTTTGCACTTCGCACTCCACACTTCACACTGTGCACTCTTCGCACTCCACACTTCACACTTCACACTCACATTTCACACTGCACTCGTCGCACTCCACACTTCGCACTTCGCACTTCGCACTTCACACTGCACTCTTCGCACTCCACACTTCACACTTCACACTTCACACTTCACACTGCACTCTTCGCACTCCAAACTTCACACTTCACACTCCACACTTCATCTCCTCTGAGCTCTTCTCACCTTATCCCAGCTCATCTCTTCTCATCTCATCTCTTCTCATATGCCATCTAAGCTGTCATGAATCACTTCCCAGTACTACTTCGAGAACTTGCATGCGCCGTGCGCCAGCCAGGCCCATGCCTGCGTGCTTTGTGCGAAGCTGTTGCAATGTTGCTGTCCAAGAACATGACCTGCGCGCGACCCCGGTGCAATGCAATGTCAGGCAAACACTTTCCTCACACTTCACATTGCATTCTTCACACCCCACACTCCACACTTCACACTTGCACTTCATCTCAACTCATCTCATCCGAGCTCTTCTCATCTCATTTCATGTCTTCCCATATGCCAGCTAAGTTCTTCTTGGCTATTTTCATGTCATCTGAGCGCAGCTCAACCTTTCTCATCTCACCGAAGCTAGTCTCAACTCATCTCGGCTCTTCTGCACGTCAAAAAGCTTGAGACACAGATGCATTTACACAGAAGAGTCTTTACAAAATACTTTGTGCTACAAAGCTTGCACAAAGCACCTTCCAGTAGCACTTTGTACTACAAAGCTTGCACAAACTACTTCCCAGTACTAATGTCTACTACAAAAGCCTGCAAAAACAACTTCCCAGTACTACTTTGTACTACAAAGCTTGCACAAAACACGTTCCAGTACTACTTTGCACTACAAAGCTTGCACAAGCACTTCCCAGTATATACTACTTTGTACTACAAAGCTTGCACAAAGTCGTTCCCAGTACTACTGCGTACTACAAAGCTTGCACAAAGCACTTCCCAGTACTACTCTGTACTACAAAGCTTGCACAAAGCACCTTTCAGTACTACTTTGTACTACAAAGCTTGCACGAAGCACTTCCCAGTACTACTTGGTACTACACAGCTTGCACACAGCACTTCCCAGTACCACTTTGTACTACGAAGCTTGCACAAAGCACGTTCCAGTACCACTTTGTACTACAAAGCTTGCACAAAGCACTTCCCAGTACTACTTGGTACTACACAGCTTGCACAAAGTCCTTCTCAGTACTACTTTGTACTACAAAGCTTGCAAAAAAATACTTCACAGTACTACTTTGTACTACAAAGCTTGCACAAAGCACTTCCCAGTACTACTTTGTACTACAAAGCTTGGACAAAGCACTTCCCCATACTACTTTGTACTACAAAGCTTGCACAAAGTTCTTTCCACTACTACTTTGTACTACAAAGCTTGCACAAAGTCGTTCCCAGTACTACTTTGTACTACAAAGCTTGCACAAAGTCGTTCCCAGTACTACTGCGTACTACAAAGCTTGCGCAAGGCACTTCCCAGTACTACTCTGGCCTACAAAGCTTGCACAAAGCACCTTTCAGTACTACTTTGTACTACAAAGCTTGCACAAAGCACTTCCCAGTACTACTTTGTACTGCACAGCTTGCACAAACCACTTCTTACACATGGCAAATGTTTGCACACACAGAAACTTTTACACAGAGACGGTTTTACACACATAGAAGCTTTTAGACACAGTAAACTTTTACACACAAAATCTTTTACACAAAGCAAGCTTTCACACACAGCAAGCGTTTACACACAGAACACTTACACACAATGCTTTTACACATGGCAAGCGTTTACACACGCACAAACTTTTACACACAGGAATTGCAACTCCAAAACCGGATCTCGGCGCCAAAGCGAAAAAAAGACGATTTTGAAACACTTTTTAAAGGGACTTTTAACAGGAAAATTGCTAGTGCCAAATTTGCGAAAATCTGCTGACAAATCATTGTCGCAGCCTGGATGCAGCCACTCCAATACGATTTACGATGTTCAGCTGCAAAAGACAATAGTATTACGCATGCAGCCGCGGCACCGAGCAACCTTGACGCAGCCACTACAATGCGATCTGCAGAGACTGAGTTGCAAAACACAATTGAACTACGCGCAACGGTGTCGGAAATTGTACCTCCAAAACCGGATGTCGACGCCAAAGCAGAAAAAAGACGATTTTGAAGCACTTTTGAAAAGGATTTTTAAAAGGGAAATTTATACCGTTAAAATTGCGAAAATCTACTCGCAAATCACTATCGCAGCCTGGATGCAGCCACTCCAATACGATTTACGATGTTCAGCTGCAAAAAACAATAGTATTCCGCATGCAGCCGCGGCACCGAGCAACCTTGACGCAGCCACTACAGTGCGATCTGCAGACACTGAGTTGCAAAACACGATAGAACTACGCGCAACAGTATCGGAAATTGCACCTCCAAAACCGGATGTCGACGCCAAAGCAGAAAAAAGACGATTTTGAAGCACTTTTGAAAAAGATTTTTAAAAGGAAAATTTATACCGTGAAAATTGCGACAGCCTGGATGCAGCCACTCCAGTACGATTTACGATGTTCAGCTGCAAAAGACAATAGTGTTACGCATGCAGCCGCGGCACCGAGCAACGTTGAGCACACAAGGTGTCGTGCTCCGGCTTCCTCCCCAAAACATAGCCCATGGCAACATTCATGCAGCCATTACAATGCGATCATAATGCGATCTGCAACCACAGCTTCAGGAAATGCACAGAACTACACCACAGGAGCAACCACTTGTTGCAAAACACATAGAAGGAACCAATCGCGTCCGGAACGACCGCAGCCGCACCCGTCGCACACACGAGGTACCTTTCATCGTCGCCTGCAGCCACTTTACACAGAAAAACACACGGTTTCGTGCTCCGGCTTCCTCCCCAAACCATAGCCCATGCAACATTCATGCAGCCATTACAATGCGATCTGCAACCACAGCTTCAGGAAACGCATAGAACTACAATGAACTACACCACAGGAACAACCACTTGTTGCAAAACACATAGAAGGAACCAATCGCGTCCGGAACGACCGCAGCCGCACCCGTCGCACACACGAGGTACCTTTCATCGTCGCCTGCAGCCACTTTACACGGAAAAACACAAAGGTTTCGTGCTCCGGCTTCCTCCCCAACTCACCACTTGCCTTCGTCACCGCTTCCCTTCCTCACCACTTCCCTTCCTCACCACTCCCCTTCATCATCACTTCCCTTCATTCCTCACCACTTCACATCGTCACCGCTTCCCTTCCTCACCACTTCCCTTCCTCACCACTACCCATCGTCACCACTTCCCATCGTCACCACTTCCCTTCCTCACCACTTCCCTTCATCACCACCCCCTCATTGTCAGCACCCTTCATCAAGGTCAATTCCACCGCTTCTTAATCTTTTGTTATGTATTGATATGTTATGTATTCTTATACGATCTACCGCCCTTCATCATTTCAAATCTCAGAATTCTATTTGTCCGTAACACGGAAGTATTGCTTCCCAACTTCCTTTGATAATGATATGTTTCTTAAAAAAAATAAATGTTGCATTCTATATGTTATACATTTATACGATATATGTTTACTACAAATGCACTCGTGTGATGTCTTGGACTTGGGGCCTCGCTCTCAGGCAAATACGTGCTTGCCAAGCTATCCAATCGCTGTGTCGGAACACACGACATCCTCATTGCGGAGCGATGTTGAAACCGAAAATCCCATGGAACAAACAGAAGCCGAAAATCCTCTGGGTTTTTCCGGTTTTCGGTCATGTTCGCCATGTTCATTTTTGTAAAGAAAACCGGTACACTCCACCGGGTTGCACAAATTCGAACGAAAAAGGCAAAGAATCAAGAAAAACCAAGGGCAGCAAGGACTGTAAAAACTGGGGTCTGGAAAGCGCATCTTTCTGCAAAGTGTCATCAAGATATTGGCAATGACAAAACATAACCCAAATATCAGCCAAACCTAATTTGCCAAAGAATTCGCCCAAACACCCCAAAATTTTCGTCCTGGGTTTCACAGCACGTACAGGTGACGTGCACGCAGCTTTTGTAGCTGCGTCATCAATCTCTTGGCACTCGGAGTCAATCTCCTGAACTGCCAAAGGCAAAGGCCACAGAGTTTTAAAGAACGCCACTGAAAGCAGGAAGTCTGACGGAAGTCTCAAGTTCCAAGTTGGCCACATGTCTCACAGCATACAGACTCCGTGGAAAATGTGACACTGTGCCTCATCCCCTTACCGTTCCATTACTTGCCGTTCCAGTACCTTTCCGTTGCCATTCCATTGCTCCCTTACCATTCTTCTGTTTCCCGGTTTCAAGAAATTGCAGGGTCTGCTGTTACTCTGCTGCGCAGGGCTCTCTGTTCGAAGGGCTGGATGAGGGTTCTCGCTCATTTGCGGACTATCTCAGGACAAGTGACCATCTAAGATGGGCACGTGCCATTGAGAAGGGCACCAGGTCTTTTTAATGCATATTTGCAGGGCTCAGAGATGTTCAGAGTCAAGTGCCCTTCTCCGGGATTTGGAAAAAATGGGACAGGCACATACCATTGAGAAGTTACGGGGAGCGTACAAACCTCTGGAGATTCCTGGCCTAGTTGCATCTTGGGCGTCATGCCATGTTAGTGCTTTGAGTCAAATGGAAAGCGCAACATAGGCTACACATGGCTACACAATGCTACAGGTATCATTCTTGATGCGCCTTCGCATATGAAGCTGGAACGATTTTCGAGAATGTTCCGGAACAGAAACCAACGCATGACATGACAATCATGACAATCAGATCATGACATGCTTTCAGAAAAACGATTCGGGGTCCACAGATACAGGATTTAGCTAGAATTGAAAGATGAATAGCAGACTTAGGTCTTATTCAAGCGTACTTAACTTATTCATACCTTATTTAAGCCTTTTTAGCACTAAATAGGACCTATTTAAACCATAAATAAGGCAAATACCCCGTCAGGTGTTGAGCAATGCGTAGCTGTGGTGCCTCAGCAATTGCCATGCAGCAGTGACTACACCAGTGAGGAATTGGTCCAGCACTTGCTCTGAAAAGCTCCTTGATCTGATCTGATCACAAGTATATCATGGGAGTCGACGGGGCTTGTGGAAAATGTGCTTATGCAACCATCACAAAACTATTCAACCACCACAACCACCACAAAAAGAAAAACACCAAAACGCAACAAGCATCAACAAGCCAGAAACAAACCACTGCCAACTGTCACACCATCAAACCATCAAGCCATCAAACAGTGGTAACCGCCAAACGACGATCAAACTGACACAACCAGGATCACCAAGGCACCAGTGGGAAAGGTTCCCAAATTCAAGGATGGGATCGGGCAAAACTCAGGCTACTCAGGTGTTCACCTGCGGCCTTCATCTGGTGCCAAGATGAACGTTTTTCCAGAGCAACATAACATCCACATGGTCCAGTATGCCGTCAAAACGGCCCAAAAGCTGGCCCCAACATCAACACAACAAAGGTTCTTTCGGGCCACAAAGCTGGCCAAGATAGGCCGTGAATACCACCCAACTGGCCCAGAAACCAACAAATCCCCAACATGTGTAGATACGTTCTTCAGAAAAATGTCAAGGCTGAGCCAGATACACACCCAGAGGGCCGACCCGTCATCCTCAACAGAAACCCAAGGAGTCTTTGAACTGCAACAACTTTAATATACACTATATATATATATATATCTATATTAATATATAATATATATATATATTGGAGCTGGAATTACCGCCGCTGGCACCAGACTTGCCTTCCAATTGATACTCATAAAGAGATTCAAGTTCTACTCATTCCAATTACCAAACATGGATGCCCTGTGTTGTTTCTTGTAACTGCTTCCCTGCGTCAGGATTGGGTAATTTGCGCGCCTGCTGCCTTCCTTAAATGTGGTAGCCGATTCTTCTCAGGTTCCCTCTCCGGAATCAAATGCTCTAATGTTCCTTTCCCCGTCATTGCCACGGTACGCCAAGACGTTACTGTCGGAAACTGATAGGTCAGAAATTTGAATGATGAATTGTCGGCAAGGCCTCACGATTCGCCAAGTTATCATGAATCACATTGAATCACCATATGACCAGGCGGAACCTGGGTAGATTAACTAATCACAACTTCTGCGAAACCGGGTTTGGATTTATTGGCTCTAGAGATACCATTGTTATCCATGTAGCAGCGAGCAAAAATACTATATAACTATATATCTATAACTTATATAACTGCTTCATGAACCATTCGCAGTTTCGCCATGTAGATGTTTATTCAGAGACATGCATGGTTTAATTTTGTGGCAGCATCAGCCAGGCTTGTTTTACATGCAGGCCCACTTGGAGATCAGCAAACCCGCACAATCTGTGGGTAAATCATAAATATTCAGCCACATACGCTATTTCACAAGCGGATTGAAAACAAGTTTGCAAACAACGCCAGCTAAGGAAGGATGTTTAAAACTATCTAAAAGGTTGCAAGTGTTTGAAAATCAATCTCTTCTTGGACACTATTTTGACGACCATGCATGCAATGAAATGTAAAAGAATGATAACTTTCCATTTACGTGTGTTTGTTCAAAATAGGCCCAAAATTGCCTAAACAACCCTGAAGAATGCCTAATCAGCCAAAATAGGACCTAAACAGGGCCTAAATAGGACCTCAATAAGCCTCAAGAAACCCTACTTTTTACCCGATACTTAATTAATCTTGATTACATTTCAAACCCTGCAGTCTGGTTTCCCTTATTCCGCGGGATGTTTCACGACGTGCTACGACATCGACGTGTCATGAACTGTCCTGAGAACATTGGGCCGACGCAGCCGACGCAGCCGACGCAGCCGATGCAGCCGACGCAGCTTCGTGGATCTGGTGCTCTTCGGCGGCTTCGGCAGACTCAGCAGATTCGGCCGACTCGGCAAGGCCGTCGGGCAGCCATGTCGGCAATGGCGTCGGCCAGTGCCAAATGCCGTCGGCCAATGGCTGCAACATCTCCGCCATATCCTGAGGGTTTTCCAAAGCAACTCAGCACTCAGCACTCACTCAGCAACTCACAAACGACATCAAACGACATCAAACGACAAGAACCCAGCAAAAACACAATCAGAGCACACGACAGATAGGTCGAGTTTCAGCTTGCGGTGTGATCCTTGGTGTGATCCTTATGATATATATATATAATATTATATATATGATATCTTTGTCTATTCTTTGCTGGCCAAGCCGATCCTGCCTTGAGATGGATCCAAGTCGGTTCCTGAAATCCAAAACATGAAACGCGCCGTGTCATGCCGTTTAAAATGTTTAAAACGATGTGAAACAATGTGAGACTCTTAAAAGTCTTAGCTGGAAGGTCTTGGCACATTGTTCAGTTCAGACTGTCATACGTGTCGATGTGTTGGCCATGCCCAGGGCCGTTGTCCCATCCGTCCTGACTCGAATCAGGAGAAACTTCCAACTCGCCTCAGTTACAGTTTCCCACGTTTCCCACCAATTATCCAATTTCTGATGACCGAATTAGATCTAAATATTGTCCTAAATAGATCTAATTGGGTCAACAAATCAGACTATGAACTCAACGAGAAACGCCCCGCACTGTTGCTTTTAGATGCGCAGTGAAAAGTTAGGGAATCACACCATGAAGTGAACGAGACAGGCCCTGCACAGTTGGCACGCCGTAGTTACAGGCCCTGCACAGTTGGCACGCCGTAGTTCCTGTAGTTCCTGGTTTTCACGGGTTATTCCGAGTTATTCCGAGTTCCGAATATTTGACACCCAAAATTGATGAAGCGAACTAAGCGAACCCCCCCTGCCCTCCTTTACCTCGATTACTTTACGATGCGATCTGGGAAAAAGTTGTCCAAAAGTGGAAGATGCGATGTCGGAAAAAAGCGCACGGGACAGAGATCGATCTAACGAAAACGCCACTCGTTTGGAGCGATTTTAGGTTCAAAATGGTGTGAGTTCGATGGCGAGACACCCTGGCGCGACAAAGCGCATTGGCACAGCTGCGCGCAGCAAAGAAATAGTGATGCTTTACGCTCCTGCTATGCGGGTCTATGCGGGTCTATGCGGGTCTATGCGGGACTGCAGCTGGAGGTTGCTAAATGCATTGCTAAACGCATTGCTAAACGCATTGTAATGATTTGTAATGGCTCGCAAGAGTGCAGAAACAGAGACAGCTCAGAGAAGCTGAGAGAAGCTCAGAGAAGAGGTGGTGCAATGAAGAAGTTCCGTGAGATGGCTTAGAGAAGACTTGGCTTATCTCGGCTTGATAGCTCAACGAAGAAATACCTCATTCAATCATTGCATTCATTCCATTTCAGTGTTCGGTTCATTCCGCATTGTTCCGTTCCATTTCATTCCATTTCTCCGTTTCAATTTATTTCGCTCATTCCATTTCATTTCCTCTCCTTTTATTTCCTTTTATTCCTTTGGTTTCCTTTCATTCATTATTCATTGTTTATTTCATTTCGTTTCATTTCGTTGGTTCATTCATGCGTTCATTCATTCATTTCTTCCTTCTTTCATTCGTTCATTCATGCATTCATTGATTGAGTCACCAACTCCTTGTTTTACTCGTACATTGATGAGTTCACTGATTCATTAACTGGTTCATTCATTGCTTGAATCATTCATGCATGCAGTCATTCATTCGATGCTTCAATGAGCGATTCAATCATTCATTCTTTCATTCATTGGTTCACCCATTCATTGGTTCACTTTTTCATTGGTTCATTCATTGTTGATTCAATAATTAAATATAATTAAATGCGTTGAATTGCTAATGCATCCGGTCATTAATTCACTGATTCACTCCTTCATTGGTTCACTCAATGGTTCCTTGAATCATTCATTCACTCATTCATATTCATGTCATTTCATTTCACTTCGCTTCACTTCATTTCTGTTCAACCCATGTAATGTTTCATTTCACTTTCATGTGATTTTACATTGTTCGTTTCGTTTCATTTCATTTCAGGTAAGAAATGGATTCATTCAATCATGCATGCATTCATTCATTTCAGTACTTTCAGTCATTTCATTTCATTCCGCTCCACTCCACTCCAAAACCATTTCATTCCATTCCATCCCATGCATTCATTTCATGTCATGTCATTTCATTTTTCTATGTGTTGCACGTAATTTGTCTTTGTTCCTTGTTCATGAATTCAGTTTGGTTCATTCACTTTCATTCGTTCATGCATTCATTTGATTTCATTTGGTTTCATTTCATATCGTTTCCATTCAGTTCAGCTCAATGCAAGTCAATTCAATTCATTCACTCATTCACTCTTTCACTCAATCGCTCACTCAGTCACTCATAGAGTCAGCTATTCCCAAACTGAGTCTTTCATTTCATTGGTTTAATGATGTTTAATGTCTTGTGATTAGCATAGCATCCATTTGATCATTCGTTGATGCACAACCTCAATCTTTCATTGCTGCATCTCAAAAACATATGAAAACACATAAATATATATATATACATTCTATTTTGGATTTCTATTTTGGATATTTGTTCATATTTGTTCATTTCCTTTTTTGGAAACTGCCCCGGCACGGCCGGGCACATCTAGTAACTTTCTCTGCCTTGCCGAAGGGCTCTGGCACAGGACCTCCGAAATGTGCCAGACTTCACTTGGCAAAGCGTCTGCATCGGTCCCTGGCCTCAGCCAGATTCAGTGAGATTCAGTGAGACGACTGAGACGACTTCAGGCTGAGAACTCCCACATTGAAATTCACCAGACAGAAATCAAGATGAAATAAAACAATACACTGACATTATACAATAATCAACATAATCAACTATACAATAACCAATCGGCTGTCTCAGTTGAAAGATGTTGAAAGATGTTGAAACATGGTTTCGTCCGCCATCTCCACAGGATTCAGTCGAGCGGCTCAACTTTGGACATCGCACCGTGATCTGCCCAATGTTCGCAATCTGCTCTATGTCGCACTGTCAAATATTGTTGCGGAGACTCGAACATGTTTCAAACATTTCACTTGCGTTGCGGTGTCTGGGGTCCGTTCTGAGGCACGTGTTGCCCTCAACCAGAAATTTGTTGCAATGTCAGTATGTGCCACGGCCTATATGATTTGCCTCTTGCTGCAACTGTGATCCACTGCGGTGAGGGGAATGAATGCAGATCTGGGCTGCAAAACTTTATACAATGCCACATGATGGACATGATGGACATGTATTCAAATGTATTCTGTATATTTCTGTATTCTTGCATCTTCAAAAAACCAAACATGTCCCCGCCACCCTTTTATGCTTCAGCGCTTCAACTTGCTAGCTCTGTTCGCTCATGAGTGTCCGCTTCGCGCAAGCCTTGGCCGGCTTGACTGGTCTTCCTGCAGTCTGACAGCGATCAAACATGATTTCAAACATGATCACTAATTGCATCTAATTGCGAAGTGCATGGCTGCATGGCTCTCACATATCTCACATGCTCTCACAAATACAGGTGGGAACTTGTGGAACGACCTCAATTTGTATTGCGTGTTAGCGGCTGTTAGCGCAGCGTCAATGCATACTCTTCAGGTGACCAGAAATGACCAGAAATGACCAGAAATGACTCCAAGGTGTGCCACTGTGCATGTTGCAGCGTGTTATTGTCAGACCATGGACCAGCCAGCACTAAGCCACTAAGCCCCATGCTAAAGAACCCAGCGCAGGGCCCAGAACAGGCCTGGAGATAAAATGGCCCAATGAAGATCCGTGAGACTTGAGACTTGACCCAATCTAACATTGAATTCCCAGCGAAAAGCTAGGGCTTGCAGGTTCTTAGTGTTGTATCTTTATGTATCTTTGGTGTTTTCGAAAACATTATTTTGTGGTTTTGGAAAGGTGTCCCAACATCTTTGAGCCTCAGCGGTTCCGGTCTGCCACAGAGATGGGAACGCAGGGCCAACTCCTTGGAGCACCAACTGCGCCATGTTCACTCCTTATGGACTGACAACTTAGGATAACTCATGGTAACTCTTGGAAAGTGATAACGCTTCCGATTTTTATTTCCATTTATTGGAATCAGACGGCCATCCCTTTCCCTGCAATTATAACCTTGACTCGCAAGCAAGGCAGCAAGGCAGCAAGTCAGCATCCCAACTGCGTTCCTATACTGCGTTCCGTCAGCTTCACATCGCTACTGCAGGCACTCTTGCCAAGTCCAATGATTTTCGATGAAATGTGCAGTATCCTTGCAACAAATCGCGCGATCTTATCTATATGTTCCCTGAAATCCGTGTCTCTCTAGATATGTCGAACCGAGGTTTTTGATTTCAAAACTTTTTTCTCTGCGCAGAAAAGCCATGTAACTACACTGAAGCCCGAAAGGGAACCCCAAGACAAACATTAATGTTCCCTTCAAAAAAATAACGCCGGCGAAGTGTTTTTCCCAAAGGGTATCATGCCTAAGAATCAGACAGGATGATGAAGGTGTTATGATGATATTATGCCTATTAATAATATGAAAACGATGATGATGATGAATCGACGATGAGGATCAGGATGAAGATGAGGATCAGGATGAGGATGAGGATGAAAGTGAAGGTTGCGGTAAATGTGAAGGTGAAGATGAAGATGACGGTGATTGTGCAGATCAAGATCTAGATCAGGATGATGATGATGATGATGATGATGATGATGATGGATGATGATGATGATGATGATGACGACGACGACGACTGCGTATGCTGGCAGCCGCTCTTTAGAAAGAATCCTTTGCAGGTGCTTTCGAGAAAAGCACTTGAACATCTTGAACAGAAAAAGAAACACGACATGTGCGCATGCGAACTATGCGAACTGGGGCCCCGGTGCAGAAGTACCGAGGCTTTGTAGCAGCAGCACCGAAGAGGCCAACATAATCGCTGGCTGAGCCCCAGGACCTCATTGCAATGGCACTGTCCAAATGGACGCATTAAAAGTTCCAATGTTTTGCAATATACATGGTTTAATATATGTGCTTAATATGAGCAAGTCACAACAGATTATATTTACGTGTATTATTCTGACTTGCAAGAAACTCTCCAACTGACCCCCAAGCGGCTCCAAATGGCTCTTTAAAAAACTCTCCCAAAGCCCAATAATATTGACACGACACAGGTGCAAGTTGTGGAACTCTGGATGATCATGGCGCAGCTTGTACGCAGGGATTGGAGAGTGCATGGTGTCGGTCTACGAAACTATGTTAAGCTAAATCTGTTTGAAACTGTTCGAAGTTTTCATCCGGACTCAGAGTTCTAAGGCTTATTCGCTCCATGACCCGCGCCGCCAGCAAACCCAACCTAATTCAAAGCAAAGTCCAGATATTCCAGATGAGGTTCAGGTGGCATGCAAACGTGAGCCAGCGCTTTATTGCACGACAAAAGAGAAGAAAGTTGTTTGGCCTCCATTTTGGGCTGTCAAAACGATTTTCTTTTCAGCACACTACCTGCTGTGCAAACGCCCATCATGACCTGTGGTTTGTGCACTAACAAAATATACTGAGCCTCCCGACGCTGCAGTTGTCAGCGTTCCTCCCAAAGAAGCACAGAGATTGGTTGAGCGTGCTCCCTGCAGCGCAGCCGTAGGCGACGCCAGGGCACTTTGTTCCTTTGCCCAATCCTCCCCAAAAGCTGCGATTTCTTGCCGTTGTCTGTTCAGATGCTGCGGGGAACTCTAGAATTGCCGATGCTGCGAAGCTCGGCTTTGAAAGCCGAGCGTATCAAGAATCAAAACGTTCGACAATCTGCCACGGCGTGATTCTGTGTGCGTGGGTGCGTTGGGCCAGCTGTCAACGACGGGCAAATCATGGAGCAACGACCAACCAACGCGAGATACGGAGCGCGCACGGAAGCACGAAGCCAGCACCAGCACGAGACCAAGCAAGGGTCAACGTTGGATTGTGAAACTTTCCGGTTGGATTGTGAAACTTCCCGGTCGGATTGTGAAACTTCCCGGTCGGATTGTGAAACTTGGATTGTGAAACTTCCCGGACGGATTGTGAAACTAGTATTGTGAAACTGGAAAGTCGGATTGTGAAACTTGAAAATCGGATTGTGAAACTCTAAAGTTGGATTGTGAAACTCTGGAGACGGATTGTGAAACTGGGATTGTGAAACTCTAAAGGCGGATTGTGAAACTATGTAGACGGATTGTGAAACTCTGGGGGCGGATTGAGAAACTGAGATTGTGCAACTCTGCAGGCGGATTGTGAAACTCTGGGGACGGATTGTGCAACTCTGAAGGCGGATTGAGAAACTCTAGATACTGATTGTGAAACTACGATTCTGCAACTCTGAAGACGGATTGTGAAACTCTGCGCACGGATTGTGAAACTAGGATTGTGCAACTTTGAAGGCGGATTGAGAAACTCTGAAGAAAAATTCTGAAAAGCTGGGGGGCGATTGTGAAACTGGTGCTGTGAAAGTCTGCAGAGAGATGGTGAATCTTTACGTGGAGATGGTTGCACGGGTGCTGCGAATCTCTGAAGGCAGATCAGGAAACAATGAAACTCCAAGTTGCAGAATTAAAGCCTCAGTTTGAAATTCTCTTAACCTTGTGGAGACTCCAAGTCAGTTTGAAGTTCCATGGGGATGGGAATTTTCATATCACCTTAACCTTGTGGAGACTCCCAGCCAGTTTGAAGTTCCATGGGGGTGGGAATTTTGATATCATCTTCAACTTGTGGACACTCCAAGTCAGTTTGAAGTTCCATCGGGGTGGGAATTTTGATATCATCTTCAACTTGTGGACACTCCAAGTAAGTTTGAAGTTCCATGGGGGTGGAAATTTTTATCTCATCTGAGACTTGTGGAGACTCCAAGTCAGTTTGAAGTTCCATGGGGGTGGGAATTTTGATATCATCTTAACCTTGTGGAGACTCCAAGTCAGTTTGAAGTTCCATCGGGGTGGGAATTTTGATATCATCTTCAACTTGTGGACACTCCAAGTAAGTTTGAAGTTCCATGGGGGTGGGAATTTTGATATCATCTTAACCTTGTGGAGATTCCAAGTCAGTTTGAAGTTCCATGGGGGTGGGAATTTTCATATCATCTTAACCTTGTGGAGACTCCAAGTAAGTTTGAAGTTCCATGGGGGTGGAAATTGTCATATCATCTTAACCTTGTGGAGACTCCAGTCAGTTTGAAGTTCCATGGGGGTGGCAATTTTCATATCATCTTAACCTTGTGGAGAGTGCAAGTCAGTTTGAAGTTCCATGGGGATGGGATTTTTGATATCATCTTGAAATTGTGGACACGCCAAGTCAGTTTGAAGTTCCATCGGGGTGGGAGTGTTGATATCATCTGAGACTTGTGGAGACTCCAAGTCAATTTGAAGTTCCATGGGGGTGGGAATTTTGATATCATCTTCAACTTGTGGACACTCCAAGTCAGTTTGAAGTTCCATGGGGGTGGGAATTCTCATATCATCTTAACCTTGTGGAGACTCCAAGTAAGTTTGAAGTTCCATGGGGGTGGAAATTTTCATATCATCTTAACCTTGTGGAGACTCCCAGTCAGTTTGAAGTTCCATGGGGGTGGGAATTTGCATATCATCTTAACCTTGTGGAAACTGCAAGTCAGTTTGAAGTTCCATGGGGATGGGATTTTTGATATCATCTTGAACTTGTGGACACGCCAAGTCAGTTTGAAGTTCCATGGGGGTGGGAATTTTGATATCATTTGAGACTTGTGGAGACTCCAAGTCAGTTTGAAGTTCCATGGGGGTGGGAAATTTGATATCGTCTTTAACTTGTGGACACGCCAAGGTAGTTTGAAGTTCCATGGGGGTGGGAATTTTCATATCATCTCCACCTAGTGGAGACTCCAAGTCAGTTTGAAGTTCCATGGGGGTGGCAATTCATATCATCTTAACCTTGTGGAGACTCCAAGTAAGTTTGAAGTTCCATGGGGGTGGAAATTTTCATATCATCTTAACCTTGTGGAGACTCCCAGTCAATTTGAAGTCCCATGGGGGTGGGAATTTGCATATCATCTTAACCTTGTGGAGACTGCAAGTCAGTAGTTACGCAATTTGACCGAAGAGTTGCGCAATCCTGGGAGTTGCGCAATCCGACCAAAGAGTTGCGCAATCCTGGCAGTTGTGCAATCTGTCGACAGTAGTTGCGCAATCCGACCAAAGAGTTGCGCAATCCTGGGAGTTGCGCAATCTGTCGAAGGTAGTTGCGCAATCCGACCCAAGAGTTGCGCAATCCTGGGAGTTGCGCAATCTGTCGAAGGTAGTTGCGCAATCCGACCCAAGAGTTGCGCAATCCTGGGAGTTGCGGAATCTGTCGACAGTAGTTGCGCAAGCAGAGTTGCGCAATCCTATAGGAGTTGCGCAAGCAGAGTTGCGCAATCCTAGGAGTTGCGCAAGCAGAGTTGCGCAATCCTGGGAGTTGCGCACAAGTTGCGCAATCCTAGTTGCGCAATCCGACCAAAGAGTTGCGCAATCCTAGTTGCGCAATCCGGAGAAGTTTCGGAATCGGACTTTATTCCCAAGCAACCAACCAGTGTGTGTTGAATCTCCTTTATCAGTCACTGGTGCAAGTGCACACCCGACCTGCCTGGTAGTCTGCGCATGGCAGGACCTGATCCAGAATGTAGATGCCCGGATGCCCGGTCAAATATCGCTGATTTTCACATTGTTTCCACTTGTTCAATCAAGCTGCACAAAGTGTCGCAGCAAATCCTGAGCGGAGACATGACAAACAAAATGTGGCATTGGCCTTGAGAGTTCAACTTCCCGCAGGAACGAAAGTAAAAGGCAAGGGCCAAGTGTGAAGTGATCAAGAAAACCGTGTGGCATGAAACCTTCCGTGTGACAAATGCGCCTCAAGAATCAAGTTGACAAGCCCATGAATATTTGAATTATGAATATGTCATAAATCTGTATTAGGTTTGATTTCAGATGTTCAAAATGTGGTAAGTTTGAAGAGGATGGCAGACTGGGCTATCCGTACCTAAGAAATGCAAACAGCTTAGCGCCGCCACTGCCAGTGGCCCATGCCCGCGCCTTGTTCAATGCTGACAAAGATTGCATCTTAACTTAAAAAAATAATCGTATAATATGCAATCGAAGGAAGTTTAGAAGTCAAACTTCTGACAATATGGACAGATGAAAAGCAGAGATGGGAAGAGTCAGAGAAGAGAAGACAAAAAAAGAGAAGAGAAGAGAAGAGAAGAGAAGAGAAGAGAAGAGCAGAGCAGAGCAGAGGAGAGGAGAGGAGAAGAGAAGAGAAGAGAAGAGAAGAAAGAAGATCAGAGAAGAGAAGAGAAGAAAGAAGATCAGAGAAGAGAAGAGAAGAAAGAAGATCAAAGAAGATCAAAGAAGATCAAAGAAGATCAAAGAAGATCAAAGAAGATCAAAGAAGATCAAAGAAGATCAAAGAAGATCAAAGAAGATCAAAGAAGATCAAAGAAGATAGATCAAAGAAGATAGATCAAAGAAAATCGATCAAAGAAGATCAAAGAAGATCGATCAAAGAAGATCGACCAAAGAAGAAAGATCAAAGAAGATCGACCAAAGAAGAAAGATCAAAGAAGATCAAAGAAGATCGACCAAAGAAGATCGATCAAAGAAGATCGATCAAAGAAGATCGATCAAAGAAGATCGATCAAAGAAGATAGATCAAAGAAGATCGATCAAAGAAAATCGATCAAAGAAGATCAAAGAAGATCGATCAAAGAAGATCGACCAAAGAAGAAAGATCAAAGAAGATCGACCAAAGAAGAAAGATCAAAGAAGATCAAAGAAGATCGACCAAAGAAGATCGATCAAAGAAGATCGATCAAAGAAGATCGATCAAAGAAGATCGATCAAAGAAGATAGATCAAAGAAGATCGATCAAAGAAAATCGATCAAAGAAGATCAAAGAAGATCGATCAAAGAAGATCGACCAAAGAAGAAAGATCAAAGAAGATCGACCAAAGAAGAAAGATCAAAGAAGATCAAAGAAGATCGACCAAAGAAGATCGATCAAAGAAGATCGATCAAAGAAGATCGATCAAAGAAGATCGATCAAAGAAGATCGATCAAAGAAGATCGATCAAAGAAGATCGATCAAAGAAGATCAATCAAAGAATATCGATCAAAGAAGATCGATCAAAGAAGATCAAAGAAGATCAAAGAAGATCAAAGAAGATCAAGCCTCAGAAGAAAGACGATCCAGGTGCGCGAAAAAGTAGGAAAGTCGCGAAGCACTGTGTTTTTCCCGACAGCGTCTGAGCGAAGGGTTCTTCTAATAGTGGGGGTCTGTCAAACATTTCACATCTTCACATCTTCTCATCCTCACATCTTGACATCTTCTCATCTTCTCTTCTTCACATCCTTCACATGTTCTCATCTTCACATCTTCACATCCTCATCACATCCTCACATCTTCACATCCTCACATCTTCTCATATTTACATCTTCTCATCTTCACATCACATCTTCACATCTTCTCATCTTCACATCTTCTCATCTTCACATCTTCACATCTTCTCATCTTCACATCTTCTCATCTTCTCATCTTCACATCTTCTCATCTTCACATCTTCACATCACATCTTCACATCACATCTTCACATCTTCTCATCTTCACATCTTCACATCCTCACATCTTCACATTCTCTCTTGCCCTCTTGCTCTCTTGCCCTCTTGCACTCTTGCCCTCTTGCACTCTTGCCCTCTTGCTCTCTCCTTATTTTCTAATTCTCTCTTGAAGGCGCGGGGCAGTGCCAACGAGACGGCACGAAACGCAACCCTTTCGCACGAAACGAGGTTCGATCGCCAAAAACCTGAGGTAAAATTGCGATTTCACGGGTCCGGGCGCAACCCTTTCGCACGAAATAAAGTTCGATCGCCAAAAAACTGAAGTCAAATTGCGATTTCACGGGTCCGATCGCAACCCTTTCGCACGAAATGAGGTTCGATCGCTAAAAGCTGAAATAAGATTGCGAGTTGCAAAAGGTCCGGCGAACCCTTTCGCACGAAATGAGAGGTTCGATCACCAAAAACCTGAGGTACAATTGCAATTTGCAAAAGGTCCGATCGCAACCCTTTCGCAAGAAATGAGGTTCGATCGCCAAAAACTGAGTGTAAAAGCTTCTGTGTGTGAAAGTCTCTGTGTGTGAAAGTGTTTCTGTGTAAAAGCGTCTGTGTAAAAGTGTCTGTGTGTAAAAGTGTCTGTGTGTAAAAGTCTCTGTGTGTAAAAGAATCTTTGTGTAAAAGCGTCTGTTTGTGTAAAAGCGTTTGTGTGTAAAAGTGTCTGTGTGTAAAAGTCTCTGTGTGTAAAAGAATCTTTGTGCAAAAGCGTCTGTTTGTGTAAAAGCGTTTGTGTGTAAAAGCGTCTGTGTGTAAAAGTGTTTGTGTGTAAAAGCGTCTGTGTGTAAAAGTCTCTGTGTGTAAAAGTGTATGTGTGTAAAAGTGTATGTGTGTAAAAGCTTCTGTGTGTAACAGCGTCTGTGTGTAAAAGTCTCTGTGTGTAAAAGCTTCTGTGTGTCAAAGCGTCTGTGTGTAAAAGCTTTTGTGTGTAAAAGCCTCTGTGTGTGTGTGAAAGTGTTGGTGTGTAAAAGGTGCACACGACAACGATGACTTCGCTGTGAGTGTGTGTGTGTGTGTCCTGGTGTCTGTCTGCGTCTCTGTTTTTGCGTCCCGTGTCTATCTCTTTCTGTGCGTGTGTGTCTGTGCCTGTGTGTGTGTGGAACTTCTAAACAGACGTAAACATTACATTATATTATATTATATATATCTTAATGCAGGGGGCCACCGGGGTCCCGGGGGGGGTCGGTGGCCAACGAAGACACTCCCCGCGACCCGTGAAAACGTATCTGTATGCAGTGGCCCTGGGCGGCAACCCCTTAAGTGGGGGCCGTAGCTGGGCACTGCAGTGACAGTCCCTGGGTGCCGTCGTGCGCATCTGGGATGTCACCATATATATATATATACGCAACTAATAGGTGCATGTTAGGGGGTTCAGTTCCCGACGGATCTCTTAAAAGATCCATTCTTGTCTAGTGTGATTTTCATGGTGACTCCGACATGGTGCCATGGAGCCAATTGAGGCAACCCTTCTTAGGGTGACTGAGGACAGACTTGACTTCCGAATTCACACATTTTAACTGGGTAATTCATCTAAGTAAAGTGCAACAGACGGCCTTTCCATTCATCAGCCTTTTTGCGATGTCCCGCTGGTCCTGCCGTCCCTTGGGATCCATTGGAAAGATCATCTCTTAAGATCTGATGCGAATCTGAACAGCCCGAAACTCCATTTTTTGCCACTGCAGCTCGAGTTTTCGAAGTTCAACATGACACGTGCGACAACAGGCAACAGGCATGTCCTTTTCCTGCAGGTGTGGTCACTTTTGTTTCTGGTGAGTTGAACATGTTGTGCATCTAGTTCGACGGAACTTGAACAGCTGTTTATGCCATTGCGGCGTGACTTGACCACGGTCCCGGCTGGGAGTAACGCACGACCTTTTATGTTTGAACTGAGTCCCCCTTAACTTGAATTTTTGTTGTTTTTTCCCTGTTCATCAACTAGTCCCCCATTTGGTCCCCTATTTCATGCGTTCTTCCCTCCCTAGGTAGGTCGGGTCCTTCGCGTGCCGAGGTAGGCATAGGTTTTCGCTTTGTTAGGTTGGTTCAGGCGCTTCCGTCCTTCCCCCCCTCCGCTGGTCTTGTCCCGTGTCCGTCGGCCTCCGCTTTTCTTTTTCCCTGCCCTTTCAGGGTTTACCCGTTCCGGGCCAGGGGTGTTGGTGTGTTTTCTCCTTCCCTCTTCTTTTGCGTTCCCCTCCTTGGGTCCCGGTTAAGTAATCCTTCATCTCATTTTCATTCTCATCTCATCTTCATTCCCCTTTCATCCTCATCTTCACCTCATTGCAAGGACACCACCCTGCCAAAGGCAAATCTGACATAACAGTCTCAAATTTTGTGTCTATCTTTGTCTACTTAAATCTGACATAGCATTTCTATCTCCTTTCTGCTAATCATCTGCATCATCTTCAATGAAGCTTTCACCAGCAATGTCTTTGATACTTAAAACATGCTCTTCTACGCTCTTGGGCCATCCGTCGTCTAGTTCCAATGATTTGTGGCTCCGAGGGTCGAAAAGTAGGCTCGCGAAAGCGGCAGGCGCGGAGCCATGTGGCCAGATGAGAGATGAAAAGTTGCACGCCGTTGTGGCATGACGCACATGTCCAAGTCATAACGTACAAAGCACATCAAAGCACACCATGCTCGGGCCACTTTTGGAAGTTGACATGTGGAAAAATTGCACGCCGTTGCGGCACTAAGCACATTTCGAAGTCAAAATATACAAAACACACCATGTTCGGACCACTTTCGGAAGCTGAAATGTCGAAAAAGTGCACGCCGTTGTGGCGCGAAGCGCATTTCCAAGTCAGAATGTACAAAACACACCAGCTTCGGAGCACTTTTGGAAGTTGAGATGTCGAAAAAATGGACGCCGTTGTGGCGCGGAGCACATTTCGAAAACCTGAGGGGTACAGAGCATTTTTTGGACGTTCAGATGTCGTTTTGCGTCGCAGGCGCAGTCTATTGTGCACCTTGTCAAAAGTGAGCAAAAACGTGAGGGTTTGTATAGCAGTTTCGAACACGATGGCAGGCGTGTTTTTTTAGAGGATCTGGCAAGATGCATGTCGCGTGGCAGGTGCTGTACAAGAGACACATGAGTTAGTTAGATGTGTTAGGAGATCAGGCTAGAAATTTCTTGACAGGGGTTGCATTCTGGAGAATGAAATCTTCAGGTTTTCTGCGATGATTCTGCGTGACAGGTGCAACTTCGTATGACCTGGCTTCACTTTTTCGTGGCAGCCGCCATACTTTAGAGACATGGACTGGAAAAAACGCAAAACGCATTGGTACCAGGCCGTCAGCTCTGCACTCAACTTTCCATCATTGAAGGAAGTCTCGCAGAATGGATTCGTTTTTGATGTTGCCAATTTTCAAAATAGAGGAAGTCTCGCAGAATTGCTTCGCTTTTGACGTTATCAAATTCAAAAGTTGATGAGTTCTCGCAGAATTGCTGCGTATTCAAGCTTGCAGATAGGCAGATAGACAGACAGACAGATAGATAGATAGATAAATAAGTAAGACAACTACAACAACTGCAACTACAGCTGCCACTACACTACACTACTGCTACAACTACAAATGCAAATATACTACGCTACATTACACTACACTAATTACACTACACTACACTTCACTACACTACACTTCACGAAACAGCACTTCACTACACTACACTACACTACACTCAGTTACATCACAGTACCCTACACTACAACTACTACAACTACAACTACAACTACCGCACACTACATTACACTCATTTCATTACACTACACACTAATTACATTGCGCTACGCTACACTACACTAACTACAATTACAGCTACAACTACAACTAGACTACATTACACTACACTACACTAATTACATTACACTACGCTACACTACACTTCACTACATTACACTCCACTACACTACACTACACTCAATTACACTACACTACACTGCACTGCACTGCACTACGCTAAGCTACACTAACTGCAACTGCAACTACACTACGCTACAACTACAATCACAACTACACTACAGTACACGACACAACACCACACTACACAACACCAGGCCACACCACACTACACTATGCTACACTAACTACAACTACAGCTACAACAACAACTAGGCTATTTTACATTACACTACTCTACGCTACACTAGACTAGACTACACTACACTACTCTACATTGCGTTACACTACACTCATTACGCTACTACAAATGAAACTGCAACTGCACTACACTAATTACACCACACCGCAACTACAACTCCACTACGCTACAGTACAACCACAGCTAGACTACACCACACTACATCCAGCAGTTGTGGGTGAGGTGACCGACCAGGTGACCACTGCAACCATTGCAACCACTCCAAAAAAAACAACTCCAACCAACTTTCGGTCCATCAGTGGATTCGCTCTGCCATCTGTGATTCACAACAACCAACCTCTCCTATAGGTTTACTATTTTTGAGACTTCCGCCACTGCCTTGTGCGGTACTACTGGTAGTAATTTAACCAGAATAGACATAGAAGGCGTATAGAAATGCCCGATGGCATAAGAAAAGCAGGGCGGAACCTCTGTTTGGGAACTTATTGGGTTTTGCTGCAATGGGCTTTTTTCAGCAACCTCAAAGTTACCACGACAATTCCTTCCCCATGGCTCCGGGCGACTTCGGATCGCCCACGGTCGCAGACTTGGAGCAACCAGTTTTTTGAATTGCCGGGTTTGCATATACTGCAACATTAAGGGCCTGCTCTCTAAATTCTCTAACACAAAGCTCTTTCGTGACGGCATCACACTGATTGATCAGCTCAATAGGATGAGCTCCCGGACCAGCAAAGTGCTGGCTGGAGATAGCATGACCTGCGCGAATGAAAGAACCTTTGCAAAGTGGGCCCTTTCCCGCTGGAACATGCTGGAAGGCACCCTGCCGAACATACTCTCCGTTCCCCCAGGACCCCTTGGAACAGCCGGCGTACCCCAAGGGAAGCGGCGCCCAATAAGTACATACAAAAACGCCCGGTTGGTCCTGATTTGATGCAACCTTTAACAGCCTGGGACATGCTGATCGTCTCTACCAAGTCTCTCAACGCAAAGTCAGCGCAGCACGGAGTCCTAGGTTCACCAAAGCAGGAGGCCCGCTGTCTTCTGACAGTTGTGGGGACATGCTGCTGCTGTCCTGCAGTTGCAAAATAGATGCATTCAATCGCCGCAGGCCCTAAATACAGCTTTCAGTCGAACTCTTTGCGGCTGTCGCGTTCTACTTCGGAGTGCTTGCAAAGTGTTTCGCCCAGACTAGAAACTCAGGTGTTATTATTTGCCGTAACGCAGAGGTGTCTGACACGTTTTATCAGAAGCAAATGTAGATTAGAAACTTCCAAATTCTTCATGCCAGAAACCAATGGTCACTCACCAACTCAATCACTGAACATTCATCATTCTGCGGCAAATCTGCCAAAAGAATTGCAGCGAGAGACGGGCAACGGCCATGACCCCGAAATCATCTGAAGGCCAGTCGCGAGCTGAGAGTAAATCCTGTATTTGAACAACCTCTTGTCAGGCACTCTCAGCTAAAATCATCGTCAATCAATTCTATAGGACACTCCGGCGAAGACACTCATGCGCGACACTCTTTGTGGGACAACCCGTAAGGCACCCTTTGAAGACACTCTTTGAAACACTCTGGCGGGACTGTCCTTTAAGACATTCCAACCTAATACTCGTCTGAGAAACTCTCGGCGGACACTCTTGTAAACCTCTTAGAAACAAAACTGGGCCTGTTACCCGAAAGTGCACAGCGAAAGCCAAATAAAGCAAAATGTTCCAAGTACAGCACCTGCCAAGCAATCTGACAAGCCACACCCTCAGAAAAAGGGATAATTCAGGAGAGAGACGGCTCAGAAAAAATAACAACTGAGGAGAAATATAAATCAGAGAAGGGATAGCTCAAGGAATGGATAGCTTGAAGAAGCGGAAGCTCAAATTGTCAGAGGAAAAATAGCTCAGAGGAGAAGTAGCTTCAAGAAGAAGAGGAAGTACCAAGGAGGGAGGGAGCCAGAGCAGAGATGAGACATGACGAGATATGACGAGAGACAAAGAGAGAGCCCGTTGTGCCTCACGACTGGACCTGGCTCTGCCATGCACTGACCTGGTTCTCTTTATCACAGAAACTCCGTGGCCGTGGCCAATGGGGAACGCATTTTTTCTAGCCTGCCATAGTCTACAAAAAGCAGACAGAATTCAACAGAAGAGCCCAACTTTTTCTAACAGCCCTTGCGAGATGTCACCATGGCTATCTCACGTTCTGCATAGAAACCACCGCTTGCTCTTACAAAAGCCCTCCACCATCTGCAACTGATGTAACAGAGCGAAAGTCAATGAGAACATAGCCGACAGCCAACATGGCAGGGACAAGACGCAGAGAAAGGCACGAAATGGCCGTGCCTTTCGGGCAGAAATGCACGTTTTCAAGGTACGCGGTGCAAAAAAAAACAATTGAAGTCAGAGGAGAGGTAGAAGGAAAAAGGATGAAAAAGGAATAGCACGAGGAGGAGGTGGGTGAGAAAAGAGAAGAGGTACAGGGAAGGGCAAAGGGTCATTTCCTTCAGTGGAGCACTCATGTCATGCAGCCACACTTCCTATGCAGCCTTTCCTCTTCGTACATAATTTTTCACTGCCTAGGTTCAAACCTTTCATCGCAACGCGGCCGGGCACAATGATAGTACACAGTAATCTTAAAACAGGTGAAAGGATGTTTTCAAACTCCATGCCACTGTTGTTTTCTGTTTCTGCAGTGAATATCTATGACTTGGGCAGGCCGCCGTCACAAACTGCACGGGGCTTCAACACGTCATGACATGGCGGTGTCTCCAGCGGAAGGATAGCGAGAAGGGCGCCAAAGCCCCCCAAATTCAGCGAATGAGCAGGGTCCTTGCGGTGAAAGAATCCAGATGAATCCAGTAGCCAAGATCCGAGCAGGTTTGACGGTTTGACCAGGCCCAAGGAATTATTTCGGCAACTTTGGGCCACGGAACAGCCACTATGATGCAACCATATCTGCACAAAGAATGTTTTTGAACGAAACAGAAGCAAATATTGCACTCGACGCATGTCAAATGTTTCAAAGCACATTCAGTTTTGCGAAGACTTCGACAAGCACATGAACGAAACAGAACGATGATCAATGAGGCATCTGCGTTGTGAAACGACGTTCTTTGCGAAATTTTACAATGCTGTCATAGTTTTGTTTTGAAAACATATAAATGTAGCATGTACTCAATCATCGATGTAAATTGCCAAGCCCTCGGCAACGCACATGTTGGCAGCCGCAAAGCAAGCAGCCTGGCAAGCTGTCCATTCTGGTCCAGCTGTGGCCGCTCTGTTTCAGCAGTGACTGTTCCAGCGGAAGATCCAACATTGACAAGCTGAAATGGAGTCATTTGAGTCAGCACTTGATAATTCTAACGCCGTTCTGAAGCACTCACCTTTCAGCGTCACACAACTTCTGAATCAAGGTGGTTCGGAGCACAGCGATCCCGTCTGCCTCTGCTGCTCCCAAAGAAATCAAATTCCCAGCGGCAGCTTCTGCCATGGATTGCAACAGGTACCTGCTTTGTGAGGCTCTGTGACATTCATCGCACTCATGTTCAGCTAACCACTCTGTCAAACTAACGTGGAAGTTACAATAACTCTTGCCTAACCCAAGTGGGAATAGTGTCAAATAGTCAAATGTTCGCTTTCCTGGGGAGCAGGGCCCCAAAATCTGCTTGGCTAAAATTTGCATGCCAACTAATGAGGAAATGGCGGCGGTCAATGAACTTCTATGAACTTTAATGACGTTTGAACTTCTTGGCTAGGGAGTATTTCCAAAACCAACGCGTGTCTACCAGGTTGTGTACTTCCGGGTTAGTTACCCCAACATGTTTTGGGCATGTTTATCTGCGAGATAAGACTTTCATGTTACTTACATCAATATTGTATGTTTCCTGATTCAATCAAAGCGATTGAGCCCTGAAGAAAGGAATAAATAGTGTCAGCAACAAAAATGGCATGTGTACCGAGCGAAGGGGACGGGCACACGACACTGTATGTTGATGCCTGGAAGTTCAAACTCAGAACAGAACTGAATCAAACACACATAAACACAAATCAACAGTTCGAACTGGTGTGATACAGGTACACACGCGTGATCAGTCTGTGCTTCCCAAAAGAGGCTTGCAAACAACTGCGTTGGGAAAACAACTGCGTTGGGCAAAGCTGTGCAAATCCCCTCGCCCCACTGCATTTGAAAAGATTCTGCATGAAACTAGCGGTGTGTGCACACGTAGCATGTTGCACTTCTATCTCTTCATGTCATGCGCATACCATATTCACAGCGTCCTAGAGAGATACAGTGGAATTCAAAAGGTTCGAGACTTGTCGCGCACGTTGGCAAGGTTGGAGGGCGGCGCGTCGACAGCGATCGCCAAAGCCGTACTGCCTCGACACAACGGCAGCATTGACCGGCTGCCATGCTCGTGCATGTCATGATGCAAACATCTGAATTTTCATAGCCGAGCTCTGAGTTCCAGTCCGCCCGAAACTCCTGCCAGGCCTCAGCTGACCCAGCGAGTCCAACATATCCAAGAGAAAATGATTTCGCCAAATACGGTATCGCTGCTATAAAGGTGAAATAAACTAGGTATATAGTGGCTAAATTCTACTTTCTATACTGGATCACGACCTTCTTCCCTCAATAGTCATAAAAAACAACAATTGTAAAAATGAAAACAAATGAACACATGATGCGAAATATGATTAGATGATCAGACACCATGTGTAAGGAATTCCTACCTACTAGAGACCAAACGCACGGTGGTCAAAACCAGTCGCTGAAAATCTGTATACATAGACCAAAACCCTGAGGACCGGAAAGCCCCAACATGTCAGCTTCTTCCAACAAATACCCTACGGGAAACAAATCAAGATCGGCAGTGCAAAAGCAGTGGGAATTGACATGGAAAACCAACAGGAAAAAAAGAGGGTGCGAGGATGCTTGGCACAAGTTGCGTATGATAATGGTAATATATGTAAAAATGTTGTGCGTGACAAATTAATTTGTGACAAGCTACACAGCAAAGTTACGTGTGTGTGTACCATCTGAACAGATGTAAAACTTCTTATTGATTTTCACTAATTTGCAGGGGGGTGCAGAGCACAGTGGAGACTGCACCCAACGAAGCTATCCACTTGTGCTGGAAGCAGAGTCTGATCAACTCTGTGTACCTGCAAAATTTGGTTTCAACTGTTGATCAAGCTGTTACACTGCGTTGTTTCGAATCTACACGGTTGCCACAATCTGTATTGCATGCATCAGAACCTTCCTCAGATTTTCGCCGAAACCATATCGCCGACAGTATTATGATTTTTTGACATATTTTCGCCGAGATCATGTCGCCGACGAACTTTGGGTTATTTTGGGAAACAATCGCCGAAACATTATTGTGGATTCTCAACATGCTGGTTAAAACTCTATGGATTCTGGTTTTGACTTCGTTTGACAACATTGGATGCCCTACATCGTTTTCGAGAAGTACCTCATGTGGCTCTTTCATTAATCTAATGATCTAGGCTGGTTTGCATGTTTCAGGATTCAGTTCCTGCCGGATCATATAATGATCCATTCTTGTCTAGTGTGATTTCCATGGTGGCTCCGACATGGTGCCATGGAGCCATTTGAGGCAACCCTTTTCAGGGTGAGTGTCGACAGTCTTGAATTCTGAATTCACACATTTTAATTTGGTAATTCATCTAAGTAAATCGCAACAGTTGGCCTTGCGGTTTTGCACCTTTGAAGACGTCCCGCGGCTCCTGTGGTCCCAGGGATCCTAGCGTTTTGCACTCTGTCAAGTGAAGCCAATCCGAACTGCCAGAAACTTCCTTTTATCACTGCAGCTTGCACATTTGAAGTTCAACATGACATTCACGACCAAAGGCAACAGGCATGTCCTTTTCCTACAGGTGTGGTCTCTTTGGTATTTGGTGAGGTGAAACATATTGTGCATCTAATTCGTTGGAACTTGGAAGCTGTTTTATGCCATTGGGGCACGACCTGACATCGGGCCTGTTGTGGCACAATTGCACGAACAGTAGGTCTAGGAACTGAATCCTGTCGTTGCATTTTATTATTTTTCATCATTTTTCGTGAGCGATGTATCCGTGGACCACTCCTCCAACGTCATGGCCTGCTCCACCGCAGTCTACGAACGCATCTTCGACGTGGCCGCAATCGTCGCAGAACGCACATCTATTTGGACATCCTTCGGCCTTGCATCCTACATGGTCTTCTTCAGCTTCGATTATGCCTTCTACATCATCCCCAACATCGTTGCCGTTTACCCCATTGTCTCCGGCTCCTCATGCAGTACCAGGCCCACAGCTCGTTCCCACCACGCCTTCGCCTTTGGCCCCTGAACCAACTATGGTGCACACCGCTCCATCGACTTTCCCATCTCCTACGGCACCCACCGCTCCACCTGCCTGGCCTTCTCCTCCGACTCCATCCCCTGCAGCGACTCCACCACCTACATCGACTATGCCACCGACACCTTTGCCAAGTTCTCCCTACCCACCTCATCACATCCAACCTCCATTACAAACGGACGCATTGATGGTCTCTCCAGATGAGCCTCCTCCACGGCCTCCTGCAGTTAAGGCAGCTCCCAGACCTCGCTCTGACAAAAGAATGGATCGACCACGCCGGCCAGCCTCCAAAGCCCCTCCTCCGACTACACCACCAACACCTACGGCAGCACCGACGTCATCCGTGCCACCCGAACTGGTCGCATTGGGCTCCACTACACAGCAACTTGCGGAATCTGTTCGACTTATTCAAGCTCAGCAACAAGTGATCATGGATACTCAACGAGCCCAAGAACAACGTCAGCTACTTCTCCAACAAGATGGACCTCCACCGAACCCTATTCCACAACTATCACCACCTACAACCGTGCCACCACTGACAGCCACACCTCCACCCGCACCGAAAGCCAGACCTACCGAACCTGACGTTCCGGACCTTCGCATTGTTCAAGCCCCAGCCATTGCTCCTCCTCACCAGCTACAAGTTCCATCATCACCAACACGCCGAGCAAGATCTAGGACTCCACGACCACGTTCCCATCGACCTTCTGTACATTCTCATCGCCATCGCTATTCTCCTCCACGTGCAGAGCGACCTCGTTCTCCTCTCCCTCGTCATCGATCATCCACGAAACCCGACAAGGGCCGCAGAACCCCATCTCCATACAGACGACGCTCCCCACCACGACGCCGCTCTCCCGTGGTTCCTCGACGTCATCGATCTCGCCCACGTCCACGTTCCGCGACACCACGTCGCCGATCCAGAGGCCATGAAGTCATACTTCGACCAGCTGCGAACCCATCGAATCCGAACTACATCCCCACTCCCGATGCTGATGACACCTGGGGTACATGGAACGACAGTCACTACACCGACAACTACCATCACCACAATACTCGACCCAATTCTCCTGCTGATCCACCACCACTGGAACCACCAACCAACCCACCAACCCACACTTCAGCACCACTCGGCGCTGTGTCCTTCCGACTTCCTGATGGCGACAGTGAAAACTCTGAGGTTGCAGAAACGATTTCGATCACCAAGTACGACACGAATGACATCGACCTCAGTGAAATGGTTGAGGCGGCCAATGACCCCCTTAGGGTCCGCTGCCTGACGGAGCTTGGCCCCGACCATGTTGTCCCTCTACGCCAATCATTGACTCCGGCTATCTTGCAGCTCTTCAATCAATTCGTCGACGCGATGTTCGAACAGTTGGCTCAACCATACCGTACCGTCAACAACCATCGTATTTATATCAAAGCAAGCCAAGCCACCGTCAGGAACATTGCCAGGGCCTTTGCACAATCCAACTTGCTGGACATCGAGCTTGCGAGGCAAACACAGGCCTTCTACATCGAGCCAGAGAACCTGCTGACCATCACGGTCCCCACAGGATTGCAAAAGAAACCAATCTATCGTGGCGAACACATGGGCACCTACCTGATCTACCACAAAACGAGTTGGGAATCAGTTGCCAAAATTCTGGCGGAAAACTGCATCCGCCCAGCAACTTGGACAAAAAACGAAGCTGGCATACCAACTCAATACCCATGTTACGGGTTCTTCGGAATGTCCTCTGAGATCGCAGACATCGACAACCTCCCCGGCTATGCTGTCAAGATCTGTACCTCTCAGCTCTACAAAATTGGCAAAGGACAAAACCCATCAGGCCTGCTAGCCATATGCCGCTCACCCAAATGCATCCGTGCCCTAGCTGGAGGAAATGACCAAATCCAACGCTTGTGCAACCTTGCGGGCATCGCTAAGGGCAAAGACAATGCAACGGCTATGAACTCAAGCGCTGCATCCGTCTGCTACGTTGCCTCCACTCACTCGGTTTTCCCGGGCTTGATCACACACCAGACTGCGGAGACCAATGCACCTTCGGAACCTCCTGATGATTCTGCACGTCCAGTACGACCTGACCCTTCTGCCGACGCCCCAGAACCTTCGAAACCACCTCCAGACGACTCTCGCGACACACCGAGCCACCACGAGACCGCTGCCTCTGGCTCCCGGGACTATGCTCGCCGATCTTGGCACGACAATGCTTCTTGGGACAATTCAACCTACAACCGCCGCGATCGCCGCTCCTCATACCATGACGACCACTCTCGCGCCCAACACCATGAAGGCCGACCTCGTTCTCGACATTCGACCTACCACTCCAGATCTCGTTGGTGAACTATTTACCTTTGAGGAGCACCAGAACAAGTATCGACTATTCTACGTCGGCGATATCGTGAGCCTAGTGGCCCTGCCCGATCATTTTGGAGCAACAATGCTTCTCCCGACATTCGGTATTGACGCCACTTCTTCCTCAAAAGGTTTGTGTACTGCTGCTTGCTCAGGTTTCTGACCATTTCGCAAGATTCGTTTTCACTTTACGTTTCACACATTGGGACCTCGCATTATGTTTCACACTTTTTCATTCGCACACTATCCTTGTCTCACCTCGACATTTTCCGCAGCTTTCAATCGGCAGTTCGAGCGCATTTTCATCTATTATCTCGTGACCCTTTCTACATCATGGCGTCCCAGGACCTGATCTCCCAATACAGCGCGGATATGAATGGAATTCCTCCTTCCCAGCCGGATCGTTCTCGCACACCCCCTCGTCATCAACATGGATGGCACCAAGCAGTACCTGCGTTCCGGGGCCCGATGCACTACGCAATGACGACCCATCGACCTTTCTGGAACCCATCCGGAATACCGCCTCCACCACCTACATCTCCATCGCTCCCAACACGCCCACCATGGACTCCACCTACGACACTTTTTCCGCCTACACCGCCTCCGTGCTCACAGACACCTCCCAACAATGCCAATTTTGCACCTCAACGCCATCCTTTTACACCGAGATCGCCGAGACCTCTGTCATCCCCGGGAGCAAGTTCCACGGTCAACGAAGGATATACATGCAGACCAATTGAAATCCCACCAGTGGAGAACTGGAAACCTGATGTCGACTTCCACGACTCCAACAAGATCAATGGTTTGGACTTTCCCTCCAGAATTCGACAGAGCAGATTCTCAAGCTACAAGGACATTGAAGGGATGGATCCTTTACAAGTCCCACTCTGGAAGTTCTTGTACCAGGGCTTGCACAATACCTGGCTTCGTCGGGTTGCATACGGAAGAGAAACCTTCGTTCTTCCTTTTGACAACATAGGCACTACAGTATTTGTGGCTGAATTGGTATCACAACTTCGCACCCGCAATGTGGATTTGGACAAACTGGCTACCTTTCGAGCTCGCTCGGCAGGCCAATGTCTCAACCAGAAGGAAGCAACTCAAAACATGGCCAAAGACGTTGCTCAACTTCTCCAATCCTGGCTCCCGACTCAACCATCAGCGGACGTGGCGAGCCAACAACGCATTCTTGAACTAGAGGCAGAACTGGCCAAGGTCAAATCGGCCGGCACTACTTCACCGGGTACGGCACCTCAGGGCTCTACGCCTGCCACGACACCGATTGGACGTGCACTTCAAGGACAACCTGCCGCCTCTACGACCTTCGACCCTTCGACTCTACTTATCTCCCCTGGCTCCGTGAACACTTGGCTCGTTGACAATCAACCTACATCATTATCGGACACCCAATACACAAAGTGGGTGAAAGCCCTCAAGCTACCACAGCCCAAGCAGGACATCTTGGAGAAGAACTTGGAGAAGGTCAACGAATGGTGGCAAAACCAACCCGATGATGCTTCGAAAACTATCCAACGCGCAAGCGTGGCTATGGGTATTGACCCATGCAAGCACAAAGGGGCCTCCACGGATGAAGTCGTCCTCAAGGTCATGACGGTGGCGTTATTGATGCACTCCTGACTAGCCGCGTATTTGAAAGCACCTGGCTCAAAAGCAGCCAACATTATGCGCACCCTGGCCGTGGCTCATTCCTGTATCCTTGTTCTTGCTCTATTGACTCCTTTCACGTTGTCCCCTTCTGTTGATGTCTTTTTTGCTTTTCGGATGCTCCAAACAGTATTGATGGGCCAATATGTGTTATTACATCCACGGGCCAATCCGAAACTCCAGGCCTTGCTCAAAGGCACTCCGATGCAGAGTATTTTCTTTTGCAGATCCTGGGATGACTTGTCTGTCGCCCTCCAATGTTTCAAGCATCCTCAGGCGGTGTATATTCGTTTTTGCCACATTGCTAATTTTCAACCCAAGTTTTATGTTGGTTCCACGTCTTCATTTGTTTTGGACCGCGAACACTCTCGCTATCGGAAATTTCTGCAAGTGCAACAACATAAATTCGTGCTGGCCGAAGTTGCCTTACGGTTTTGGTGCAGATTTGACAATTTCTGGATGTGGTCTGTTTTCCCGATCTACACCAATAAATCCAACTTTTGGGCCTTGGAACAGGCCTTAATTCAATTGTGGCAACCTCGATTGAACACCCCGTTCATTTACCAGTTTTTCAATTGCCGAAAGGGACTCATTGCACGTACCAAATTTTCCGCCTCCCGACAATTTGGAGCATTTTCCTTGTGGCGGAAACTTCGCTGGCGATCTACACCCCATCATGTTCGACATGCTCTTCATAGTCCTCTTTTTCATCGACGAGTACAACTTTGGGAGATTATCCAGGATTTGGGCAGTAACTCCGTTCGACGTTTCCACATGGAGAAGAAACTACGATCCAACGAAATTGGAGTTCAAGGCTGCTACTTTATCCGACGTCTTGCCAACAACCTTGGAGAACCCCAAAGGTCGTACGCCGTCAACGCCATTGACCGAGCTTTGACTTTCTGGAAAGCCAAACGAGTCAGAAAACCGGTCCCTCTTCGTGCGCCTTGGCTACTATGCCCCAACTGGACTCGGGATCTTCGACGCCTGCTCACCTCCCACGTTCATCAAACTCGACACTACAACACCACATTGCAGACTCCTTCCACGGCGATTGTCTTCACAAAGTTCCCCTCGGTGATGGATAGCTTGTGCAATCACAAAGAAGCCGCTACCAAATGGGCTGACGGCGAAACCCCAAAGTGTGCCTGTGATGCCTTGCGACCTCATGCCCTTTGTGGTCTTCAACCCGATCACCACCTGGTCCTCGACGGCGACAACCTACATTTCGATGATGGCCCACACACATCCATCGCGACTGGTTCGCTTCAAAACAAAATCTTCCCACCTTCCAAAGAAATCCAGACATCGCTTCGCCTGGCTCTGCGGACATGGACTACCCGAAACTCACTCCCTTCCTTACAAAAGTCCCATATTGATGAGCTTTGGCATCGTTCTATTCAATCCCACTACCACACACTCAACAACCACATCACTCACAAAGACATCGGCCGCTTTAAACGTCTTTTTCCAGAAGCCGTCTTCCACAACGAGGACAAGCGAGCTACATCCCTACGAATCTACTTTGGTGCTTTTTGAAGTTGCGCAACTTACAACTTGGTTTATAAGTTGCCCAAGTGGGGTTATATCTACCCCAAATGAGTTTATAATGTGGCTAAGTTTGAGCCTTCTCAGTTATAAGTCACAGCTCAATTGTAAATAGTTAGTTCAGACTTAGGCCAGTTAGTAACTGGCCCAAAGACCACGTGGCTAAGTGTTTATAAGTGGAGTTAGCTAAGTCCCCTAAGTGGTCGTGCTTTCTTGTGGGTTGTGCAAAAGTATCTTTGGATGTGATGTGTTCTGTTTTTGAAGCAGGTGCGTAGCCAAGCCTGTAAGAGTTCACATTGTGAATTGCGCAGGCGTGTCTGCAGGAATTCACATGTGCTTTTCTTGCATGCTTTCTCTTTGCAAATTCACCAGAAACACAGCCGCAAAAAAGAACAGCAAGGGGCTTTAGATTGTTTGAAGGACATGCAGCACACACAGATTGAAACATTTGAAGATCGACATCAAAACCAACGCCGTTGTTTTCATGCTGCTTTTTTGCCGAAGGCATGGCGTCAAAAAAATATCTTCAGGATGTTTGGTTTCGCACTTTTTCATTTTCACACAAACCCACCCATTTTTCCATCACGTAAAGTTCGCAAAAGCAAAACAAATCATGACAATTCAATTCAAAACTCTTCACCACGGATAGCTCCAATCAATTCTTTATAGTTCCGATTTTTTCAAAAAATGCCAGCCTTTGGCGGTTGAATTTTTGGAAAAATGCACTTCGGTGGCCGTATCGGGGACGTATCGGGGCCGTATCGGGGCCGTATCGGGGCCGTATCGGGGCCGTATCGGGGCCGTATCGGGGCCGTATCGGGACCGTATCGGGGCCGTATCGGGGCCAAAACCTTTAGAAAAATGCGTTGCAGGAAAAAAACATGTATCGCAGGAAAAAAAACGCATTGGATCTTGACCAGTTTTTCCGTAGTTGCACCGTTTTGAATATAGTTCCGCAGTTTTTCTTTCGAACAATAATTTCGCATGAGGTTGCGTGATTCATGGTGCTACTGCTGCATGGTTGTTTGACGGTTGTACGCATCTTTTCATTCTTGCCTATTCCTATCGAATCCTGCCGGCGCCAAAACCTGACATGTTCTGAGTTGGCGGATTTGTTTTGTGTCTTCTTTCTTGCCTTAGTTGTGCATGTTAATTTTGCGGGTAAACGCTTGTGTTTCAGCAGCTGAATTCCCCGGATTTGTGCAATACCTGTTTTGGTTTTTGTGGTACAAGTCCTTCGCGCAGGTCAACACTTGTACTTGAGCACCTGAATTTCCTGCCTACCTAAAACCGTGGTTTGTACAACGCCTCGTGGCCTTTTTGGGGTCCCTCGTGTGCATTTTCCTGGCCACGAGGATTTGCTGAGTTAAGTGGTTATAAGTCCTGCTAAGTGGTTAGCTGCAAGGATTCCGCTAAGTGACTGTAAATGGTTGTAACCTTTGTTATAAACCTTGTAAACGCAAAAAGCGCCAAAGTACTGCCCCGTCCTCTACTTCCAGTGCCTCACCACCACCTTCGCCGACCCGTTGGTATTTCGCAAATTGGAGCAAAGCCCGAGTGACATCATCGAGCGGACCATCGCCGAGATCAACCGCCATTTTGGCAAAGCATACCCATGGGCACTTGGTGCTGGACGAGACCTGCCGAATGCCTATGTTCTACCTAAACGGAAGAAACAGTTCAAGGCCGGACGACCCATTGTCAGCTTCTTTACGGCACCTTTCCGACCCATGCTGAACTGCACTGCCAAGCTGATCTACAACCTTCTACCCCAAGCGTTTCCCCACAACCTGGCAAGGGGTGATGTATTTGATCTCATCAAGCTCCTCAAGGACACTGACTTTGATTCGCTCCCCACTCCACGAATACACAACCAAGATCTTGCGGGCTTTTTCACAAGCATTGACACTGACCGCTTCATCGCTAGCTGGCGACTGACTTTGCAGTTCCTCTCGGCCCTCATGAACACCGACCCCGACGAGATCATCTCCGTGAAGGCAACTCCGGGCAACAACACAGGGGACGTAGTAAAAGGCCGCACATGCCGTACACTCAATGTGACCAGGAAGATCGTCATTCGGGACATTGAACGCATCATCCTCATGTCTTTGAAGATGACTCAATTCTCCATTGGCACTACGGTTTTTGAACAAATCCGAGGATCCCCTATGGGCTCCCCACTGAGTCCAGCTTTGTGCATGATGGTTGTCGCACTGTCTGAAGAAATCTGGTACCGAACCTACCGCACCACCCTTAGCAACATGGACCTCACAGCTCGCCTCCTTCGCTATGTGGACAACAGACTCTGCTTGTCGGACCCCAGCTGGGACTACGAAATTTGCTTCGCCAATTTCCTCCACCCGGAGTTCTACGGCCATCCTATCATTTTGGAAACGGAACCGGACCAGGAGTTCTTGGGCTTTTGCATCGAGTTTGAGCCTTTTGCCCTTCGCTACAGCCCTCCACGCGACTTCAACCAGGTCATGGCGCCATTCTCCGCATCACCTTTGGCCGTCCAACTTTCAGGCTTTGTTTCACGATTATTTCTGGTCGCCAAATGCGCGCACCCTGCACATGAACGAACACGAGGTTTTGCCGCATTGCACCGTTTGTACAGATCTGCAGGTTTTACCGAGTCCGATCTTTTCGCTGCCGCCAAGCCGATTCGTCAATATTTGCACGTTTCCTCATTGTGGTAAAATCCTGAACCGTCTTGCCGCTGGCGCTTACGTTTCATTACTCACACCTTGCTGAAAGTTTCACCTATGTGGACCTTATTTGAATTTATTTGATCTCGGAATAGTGCTTTTCCAGCTGGCTTACCCTCAAACTCGGCTTCATTTACTTGTTGGCCCATATTCGACGCATTGTCATGGCTTCCTCGTCTCCTACGACGTCAATTCCGATTCAAGAACCAGTGTTTCTTCAATTTCTTCACGATGTTCACCATGCTTACCTTCTACTACATCGAGCATTGGCGCTACTACCACCCACACTCATTCCCAACATCGAACCTACTCCTCTTCCCAGTACAGACTTATGGAATCAACCTGATGGGCTACGACCACATTATTCGGACCAGACCAACGCCTTCATTGACAATGCCCCCATCCCATCGCCGGATATGGCGGAGGAAGAGACACTTATGGATGAACTGGTGGAAACCCATCTCCCTGAGCCACACCAACATGTTGCTGCTCCGCCTCCTGATGTTTTACCTGCACCTTCGAAGTTTTCTACCAGAACACCATCACCGCCGAATCGCAAACAGAAAGCCAAATCCGCTCCAAAGGCGCTTGCCAAGCGTCGTCGCCGACGTGACCAATCCCGATCCCGCTCCTCGAGCCCACTGTCACTCTGGACCTCCGAAGACAAACAGAAACTACGCACTCTGAAGGCTGACGAGAAGTCTCGATTTTCATGGAAGGTGATCTCGACCAAGATGGGCAAGTCTGAGGAAGATGTTCGCTCTATGTGGAATAAGATCAAAGACAAACTTGGCTGACCAACGACATATGCAAACCAACGGAAAAAAGAACTTGCGGCACTGTATCCCAGCTTTACTAATCCTTTGACCTTCCTTCTGGGAATTTTTCTTCTCGTTAATCTTCAGAACCATGGGCGTTGTTGCCCCATTGAATTTTGACACGTCGTATCACACAACCCGCCAGCCATTTATTATGTC
>CAMXCT020003086.1:0-76743 GCA_947184155.2 Cladocopium goreaui | reverse complement strand
AAAAAACACGCAACACGATGCGTCCTGCCATGCAAAATGACGATGGACACGTCCAAAGTGCTGCGCCTGCCACGAAAACTGCAACGCATCTTCTGAAAACGTCGCAAAAGTATTGCGCCTGTCACACAAAATGACTTTCGACACGTTACAAAACACGTCTGAATGTCACGAAGTGCCACGCCTGCCACGCGAAACGCAAAAATTACCCCTTCTGGAGAACTTACCAGAGGCACGGCCATATAGCAATCGCGCGGACGGTTGCGAGTGGTTGCGGACGGTTGGGCACCGGGAACCCTTGCTACGCAGTCGGGAAAGAAAGGGAAAGGAAGGGAACGGAAGGGACATGAAGGGAAAGGAAGGGAAAGGAATGGAAAGGACGGGAAAGGAAGGGAAAGGAATGGAAAGGACGGGAAAGGAGCGGAAAGAAAGGGAAAGGAAGGGAAAGAAAGGGAAAGAAAGGGAAAGGAAGGGAAAGGACGGAAAAGGAAGGGAAAGGAAGGGAAATGACGGGAAAGGAAGGGAAGGAAGGGAAAGGAAAGGAGAGGTTGATTTGGAAATCAGCCGCCGTCGCATGACCGTGCTCAAATGAGCTTGCTTGGCTATTGCACACTGTCACTCAATGTTTCCGCGCAGAGCTGAAATTACTTTACTTCGAGTTATCCCCACCATGACATTTTTATACGTTTTGTTACTGGCAAATCTTCTGGCATTCTATCTCACATATCTTCTGGCATTTTATCTAGCATATCTTCTGGCATTCTACCTGGCATATCTTCTGGCATATCTTCTAACACTCTATCTGGCATATCTTCTGCAATATGTTCTGGCATATCTTCTGGCATTCTATCTGACATATCTTCTAACACTCTATCTGGCATATCTTCTGGTATTCTATCTGGCCGTTGAGGTCCAGCAGTGCACACTGAGCTGGGAAGGTCCCAGGTTGAGGTCCAGCGGTGCACACTGAGCTGGGAAGGTCCCAGGTTGAGGTCCAGCGGTGCACACTGAGCTGGGAAGGTCTCAGGTTGAGGTCCAGCGGTGCACACTGAGCTGTTTGGTCCCAGGTTGAGGTCCAGCGGTGCACACTGAGCTGGGAAGTTGGCAAAGAGCTTGGCGAAGAGTTGGCAAGGCGGAAGTTGAGGTGGAAGTTGATGCAGACATGATCGAGGAGAAACTGGAGGAGGAGGCATAGGAGGAGGAGAAGGCGGAGGACGAGGAGGAGGAGGGCGAGGACGAGGAGGACAGCTAGCCGAGGAGAACAACCCTGATAAAATCTAACAGCCCTCACCTGGCAGGTGGGGAAAAATGAAATTTGCAGTGAATGCGTCCATAATGTTCATCTTCAAAAAAGAAGCTGGCAAGAGGCGAAAAAGAAATAAACCAATTATCAGTATTACTCAAATTTGTTTGTTGTCGTTTTGCTTTTGGGTTCTCAGGCCCCCCCTTGTTTCTAGATTGTGTGACTGCATGGTTTCTATGCTGGCCAGCCACATTGGCTACACACTGCTTGCTGATGCACCATGGAATCTTTAAAAAACATGGCGAAAATTGAAAAAATATTTTTCAAAGACAAAATTAAAATAATGTTCTTTTTCTTCAAAAAATGCTATTGTCTATACATTAGCTGCTTTGCTAAACCCTTAGCCAAGTTGGCCAGCCCTTTGGCTAAACCCTTAGCTAAATGGTTATCTTAACCCTTTGGCTAAGGGTTTAGCTAAGTCATTAGCCTATCTAGCAAACAATGTAAAATGATTAGCTAAGTCCTACAACTTCTGTAAAACATTGTAAAACTTGGCAACCCCACGGGCCATCCAAGTGCAAATCGCTCGCGGAGAGCTGCGCTGGCAGGGAGCGAGACAGCATGCTGGACGGATAGGAGACCGTGCAAATTGGTGGCGGAGAGCTTCGCTGGGAAGGAGCGAGACAGCATGTGGAAAGTTTCGTTGGGAGGGAGCGAGACAGCATGCTGGACGGACAGGAAACCGTGCAAATAGCTTGCGGAAATCTGCGCCGGGAGGGAGCGAGACAGCATGCTGGACGGATAGGAAACCGTGGAAATGCTTGCGGAGAGCTTCGCCGGGAGGGCTTCGCCGGGAGGGAGCGATGCAGCATGGGACGGAGCGATACAGCATGTTGGACGGACAGGAAACCATGCAAATAGCTCGCGGAGATCTTCGTCGGGAGGGAGCGAGACAGCATGCTGGACGGATAGGAAACCGTGGAAATAGCTTGCGGGGAGCTTCGCCGGGAGGGAGAGATGCAGCATGGGACGGAACGATACAGCATGTTGGATGGAGAGGAAGCCGTGGAAATCGCTTGCGGAGAGCTTCGCTGGGAGGGAGCGAGACAGCATGCTGAACAGAGACGAAAACGTGGAAATAGCTTGGGGAGATTTTCGCTAGGAAGGAGCGAGACAGCATGCTGGACGGACAGGAAACCGTGCAAATGGCTTGCGGAGAGCTGCGCTGGCAAGGAGCGAGACAACATGCTGGACGGATAGGAAAACGTGCAAATAGGTTGCGGAGAGCTTCGCTGGGAGGGAGCCAGACAGCATGCTGGACGGATCGGAAACCGTGGAAATAGTTTGGGGAAAGTTTCGTTGGGAGGGAGCGAGACAGCATGCTGGGCGGACAGGAAACCGTGGAAATAGCTTGCGGAGAGCTTCGCTGGGAGGGAGCGAGACAGCATGCTGGACGGAGAGGAAACCGTCCAAATAGCTTGCGGACAGCTTCGCTGGGAGGGAGCGAGACAGCATGCTGGACGGATAGGAAACCGTAGAAATAGCTCGCGGAGAGCTTTGCTGGCAGGGAGCGAGGCAGCATGCTGGACGGATGGGAAGCAGTGGAAATAGTTTGCGGAAAGTTTCGTTGGGAGGGAGCGAGACAGCATGCTGGACGGACAGGAAACCGTGCAAGTAGCTTGCGGAGAGCTTCGCTGGGAGGGAGCGAGACAGCATGCTGGATGGAAAGGAAACCGTGGAAATAGCTTGCGGAGAGCATCGCTGGAAGGGAGCGAGACAGCATGCTGAACGGATAGGAAAACGTGCAGATAGGCTAAGGAGAGCATGCTGGACGGACAGGAAACCGTAGAAATAGCTCGCGGAGAGCTTTGCTGGGAGGAAGCGATGCAGCATGCTGGACGGAGAGGAACTGGTGCAAATAGTTCGCGGAGAACTTCGCTGGGAGGGAGCGATGCAGCATGTTGGATGAAGAGGATACTGTGGAAATAGTTTGTTGGGGAGAGCTTCGCTGAGAGGGAGCGAGACAGCATGCTGAACGGAGACGAAACCGTGGAAATAGCTTGGGGAGAGCTTCGCTGGGAGGGAGCGAGACAGCATGCTGGACGGAGAGGAAACCGTGCAAGTAGCTTGCGGAGAGTTGCGCTGGCGGGGAGCGAGGCAGCATTCAAGCCGTGGAAATGGCTTGGGGAGAGCTCAATGCAGAGCTGTTAGTGCGGCTTTTTCAGAGCTGTTGGCACGTTTTTTTTTCAGGACAAATTTCATCATTGCGATTGTCGTGAAAGAATTGTAGACCCAAGACTGGTCAAACGGTCGCAAGACCGGTCAAACGGTTTCCAAAAGCTGAAAAATGGGGCGTGCACGGCAAAACGTTTGTTGCTGCAGCGGGTTTCGTTTTGCATGAAACCGTTGGGAAGGGTTAAATGCAGAGTTGTTGGCACGAGTCTTTCAGGACAAATTGCAGCAACGCGATTGTCCCGAAACATTGTGTGCCCAAGATTGGCCAAACGGTGTTCAAATGTTGGGTAATGGGACATGCACGGGCGAAGATTTGTTGATTGGACGGGGTTTCAACCAGACACGAAGCCGTGGAAATGGCTTGGGGAGATGTCAATGCAGAGCTGTTGGCACGGGGTTTTTCAGGACAAATGTCATCATTGCGATTGTCCTGAAAAAATTGTGGGCCCAAGACTGGTCAAACGGTCCCAAGACCGGTCAAACTGTTTCCAAAGGCTGAAAAATGGGACATGCACAGAGAAGCTTTTACACAAAAAAAGCCTTTACACAGAAAGTTTTACACAGAAACTTTGACAGACAGACGCGTTTACACAGGGGAGTCTTGACACAAGGACGCGTTTACACACAGAAGCCTTTATGCACAGAAGCTTTTTTGCACAGAGCTTTTACACACAGAAGTCTTTACACAGAGAAGTCTTGAGACAAAGAAGCCTGTACACACAAAGGCTTTTACAGAGAGAAGCCTTTTGTACAGAGAAGTCTTGACACAGAGGAGCTTTTACGAGAGAAGCCCTTACACAAACGAGATTTACACACAGAAGGTGTTACAAATAGACTCATAGACGTTCTTTCGGCGCACAGAAACTTTAACACAGAGCAGTTTGTACACACAGAAGCTTTTACACAAAAAAGCCTTTACACCGAGAAGTTTTTACACACAGGAGCTTTTGCACAAGAAAACTTTTACACAGGAAAGCTTTTACACACAGAAACTTTCACACACAGAAGCTTTGTACACCGAGAAGTCGAACACAGAGGAGCTTTTACGCACAGACGCATTTACACAGAGAAGCCTTTACACAGAGGAGCCTTTACGCACAGACGCGTTTACACAGAGAAGTCTTTGCACAGAGGAGCTTTTGCACACAGAATCTTGTACACACAGACGCGATCACACACAGGAGGTTGTACAAACAGACAACTTTACGGCGCACACAGAGCAGCTTTTACGCAGCGAAGCTTGTACACACAGGGGGGCTTTTTTACACAGAAGCTTTTACATAAGGTTTTTTACTTCATAGAAGCTTTTACACACAGAAACCTTTACACACAGAAGCTTTTACACACAGAAACTTTTACACACAGAACTTTTTACACAGAAGCTTTTAACACAAAAAAAACCTTTAAACAAAGGAGCTTTTACACACAGATGGGTTTACGCAGAGGAGTCTTTACACACGGAGGTGTTTAGACAGGAAAGCTTTTACACAGAAGCGCTCAGAAGCTTTTACACAGAGTAGTTTTCACACAGAGAAATCTTTACACAAAGAAGTCTTCACACAGAGAAGCTTGCACACACAGAGGCTTTACACAGAGAGGCCACAGAGCAGCTTTTTCACAGAGGAGGTGTGAGGAGCTTTTAAACAGAGGAACTTTTACACAGAGAAGCTTTTACACTCAGAGGCTTTGACACAGAGAAGTCTTTTACACAGAGAAGCTTTTGCACACAAAAGCTTTACACAAACAAAACCTGAACACAGAGGAGCTTTTACAGACAAAAGCTGGTACGCAAAGAAACTTTCACAAACAGAAACTTTTACACACAGTGCACGTTTTACGCAGAAGCTTTTACACACAGAAGCTTTTACACCAAAAACCTTTAAACAGAGAAATGTTTACCCACAGACGCTTTTACATACAGAAGCTTTTATGCAAAGAAGCTTTTGTACAGAGAAGTCTTTACCCATCTTTCATCATGTCTCATTTTCATGATCATTCGCCATCTGTCACCTTCATATCTTCGTTTTCATGCTCTTTTGGTCAGCTCCCTCCGTCGTTTAGTTTTCATGTCGTTCTGTCCGTCCACGCTTCGTCCTCGCTCCCTCTGCGGCGAAGCCAACTAAACGAGAACGCAGAAATAGATAGCGACTAGAAAGATGGGATAGAGTTAATTACATTAGCAGAAATAGCGACTAGAAGAATGTAGACGTAGCTGACACAGCATGCTGTGGTGAATTGTGGCCCCTGATACCATCAGTGCGCACGATGTTTCAGTAAAGATCTTACGTCGATTTCGTGCAGAGCACGGCTTCCCACACCACAACATGTTCAAAAAAAGGCGCTGTGTGCCGTCTTGCTTTTGGGTTCTCTGGCCCACCTTGTTTTTGTGTGTTTCAGCTGAGCTCAAGTGAATCAGTGAAAGATGACACACCATTTCGCCCCACTGCAAGTCATGCATGCCCCATTTTCATCCTAGCTGATGTTAGTCAGGCAGGTTCAACTGGAATCCAACCTCATTCTTTCTCAGTATATTCAAGTATTAGCTCATTTGAGCACGGTTCCAGTGCACCCTCGCCTGACATTGTCTGACAATTGTCAGACATGGCTGCCGCACATGGCCGACCCACGTTGATGCAAGACGTGCTGGCGCCATTGGTCGAAATCGAGCGACTCCAAGCACGAGTGGATGACGCCGTTCTGAGCATCCAGCAGTTGTATGACGACACTTCGCTGCAGAACCGAACCGTACGACTGGCCCTGCATCAGAGCATGGTGCAGCTTGGGGATGCACATCGTGAATTGGAACGTCAGAAGTTGTTTCACTATTTGAACATAGTGGCTGATGTCCAGGCATGCCTTCAGGCAGCAGGTCGACTGCCAGTAGTCAGATATGAAGAAGGCACGCCTGATTGACTTTTGACTCTTCGTGGCAATGTATGACGTGTCTGGAGCCTTGGTCGGACGACGTCATGATCAAGTGTATCTTTGCAATGTATGACACGTCTCCAGCTGGAGCCTTTTTCATGGTGCGAAGACGTCATGATCAAGTGTATCTTTGCAATGTATGACATGTCTCCAGCTGGAGGCTTTTTCATGGCGCGAAGACGTCATGATCAAGTGTATCTTTGCAATGTATGGCATGTCTCCAGCTGGAAGCTTTTTCATGGCGCGCAGACGTCGAATTACCATGCTGTCCCCATGGATGAAAAAGAGAGCTGCGAAGAGAACTTAAGCCTTCATGTCATTGTTGAACTCAGACATATTAAAGCAAGGAGGTAGCAATAAGCTGATGACATGTCCTTTGATTGTCTTCAGTGGTCAGACTGCACTTGACTGGCGACAGTGACTGACATTGACTCACATGCTCCCAGAGAGGAAATAGATGCACCAGAACCTGCTAATTGCAGTTGCTCATGAGTTCTTTCGACGTTCCCGAAGGATTTTTGGCTTCAAGTCTGACATTGTGAGAAACTCAAAGGATTTCAGTAGGACATCTGAGAATGCCGTATTTCCTTCTGCCGGCTCTCGGTGCTAATTCAGGGCTGGACTCGCCAACTGAGATGCTGGGCGACTACGCAGATGATGGGGCTGAGGATCGTCTGACCGAAACTCGTCTTGCTGAAGATCATCTGGCTGAAGCTCGTCTGGCTGAAGCTCGTCAGGCTGGGCATCAGACTGAGCTTCAGACTGAGCCGCAGCAGGTGTGGATCCTCTTTCGTGGAGACACCGAGCCTTTGCCCTTGGATGACTTGACTCTCGCGCAGGAGATGAGGCTTGAGCAGGGCTGGCCATACACGTATGTCAAGCCGCCGGGCGTGAAGAATGTGAAGTCACCCCATGTGAACAACTGAACTTATCTTTGCTGTGAACATTTAACGTATTTAAATTTTAATAAATAATAATAGGATCTGATCTGATCCCATCGAATCAGAAATGTATATAGCTATCATGAGGGAGTTGTTTGTGCATGAAATTTGATTAGACTCTATGAATGTGAAATTTGAGGGGTGACTTTACAGCCTGTAGGCATCTTACTTCTGTTTGACTTTTGCTCCAAGGCAGTTCATGCCAATTTTGACTCTTTGGAGTTTGGCAACTGCTTTGCGACGTCAGACATAATCCGGCCAGACACTCTCATAGTGTTGCCAACTGTCTGACTTGAGGGTAGAAACTTTATTTCCATGGCCTCTCATCGTCTAAGTCTATTCAGTGGCTGCTCCTTCTCCTTTCCAGATTTCACTGCAATGACGACGGATTAGTTGTAGTTTAAATCTAAGGGGTTGGACAATTCATGGGAAACTGTTTCTGAAACTCCAAATGTCCAAACTACCCAATTTCGTTGATCCTAATGGCAACTGTTTGACCAAATTCATGAGAGGAGCCACTGTAAGCCAGACAGACAGGTTCGTTCATGGCGCGGCTGATTTTGTGGCTTTTGCCAATGTGTGTCAACTTTTGATTGGGTATGTGTTGTTTTGGCAAGTAGTTCAACTTCAGTCATGAATGCCAGACAAAAGCCACTTACAAACACTATCTGAAATATGCAGCTGACAAAAATAGTAGTGACGATTATAATAATGATTTATTTTTTAAATAGAGCAAATAGAGTTTAAAATAATAACTTTAATTAATTAAGTAAACAAAATAAAGTTGAATAATGAATAATAGATTAAGTAATAAAAGTGAAACAACAACATATTAAAGAAAATATATCTTTCCTTGAGATTCAAACCATAGACTTCGGTTGGGTTGGCACTTGTTTATGTTTATTTTGGCACTTTTTATGTTTCTTTTTTACTTTTATATTCAAATTGTTAATATGATTCTAATTAAGTTATTTTTCTATGTTTTGATGAATTTTAAAAACTTTAGGTTTATAAAATCATGAATTCCCAGACTTCCAAGCCACCAACCCAAACCGCCGTGCAAGTTCAAATTGACTCATGAAACCCCGTCAAACTGGTTGGTTTAAAAGTGATGATTCCCATGAGTGCCATGTCAAAAACTTTAGAAACAAATTATGCGGCCGGAGACCCCAAACAGTTTGCAGCACAAGGCATAAGGTATCACATGGCCCTTCACTGGTTGCCCCTCACTTCTTTTGCGAAAGGCAATCAAGACATCTTATATGAAGGAAGACATATGGAGAGACAAGAAAGAGATATGAAGGGAGACAGAAAGAGATATGAAAGGAGAAAAAAAAGGAAAGTAAGACCCCGGGAAGGCGGACACAGCATAAGCATACTAATGAAGGAAAACGCATGAAGCGACAAGAAAGAGATATGAAAGGAGACAAGAAGAGAAACCAGCAGACAAGAGGAAAGTAGGACCCTAGGAGAGCGAGCGCAGTATCCCGTACGTGGAGGGCCAGAGGAGACAAGAGGACAGTCGGAACCCGGCAAGGCGGACACAGAATCCCATATGAAGGGAGACAACAGGAGGCATGAAAGAAATATGAAGGGAGACAATGGGAAACAGAAAGAAAGTAGGGATTGCAGGAAAAATGGACACAGCGTCCCATATGAAGGGAAACAAGAAAAATTACTTTACTTTATTTCGTGTGATCCCCACCGTGACATTTTTACATTTTCTTACTGGCAAATCTTCTGGCATTCTATCTGACATATCTTCTGGCATTCTATCTGGCAAATCTTCTGGCATATATTCTGACATATCTTCTGGCATTCTATCTGGCATATCTTCTGGTATATCTTCTGGCATTCTATCTGGCATATCTTCTGGCATTCTATCTGGCAAATCTTCTGGGATTCTATCTGGCATAGCTTCTGGCATATGTTCTGGCATATGTTCTGGCATTCTATCTGGCATATCTTCTGGCATATTATCTGGCAAATCTTCTGGGATTCTATCTGGCATATCTTGTGTCATTCTATCTGACATTCCATCTGGCATATCTTCTGGCATTCTATCTGGCATATCTCATGAGGTCCGGCAGGGAACACTGGGCGGGGATGGTCGTGGTTGAGGTCCGGCAGGGAACACTGGGCGTGGATGGTCGTGGTTGAGGTCCGGCAGGGAACACTGGGCGGGGATACTCGCGGTTGAGGTCCGGCAGGGAACACTGGGCGGGGATGGTCGTGGTTGAGGTCCGGCAGGGAACACTGAGCGTGGATGGTCGTGGTTGAGGTCCGGCAGGGCACACTGGGCGTGGATGGTCGTGGTTGAGGTCCGGCAGGGAGCAGGAGGAGAGGAGACGAGGAGAGGAGACGAGGAGAGGAGAGGAGAGGAGGAGGAGGAGAGGAGGAGGAGAGGAGGAGAAGGAGGAGGACGAGGACGAGGAGGACGAGGAGGAAGCAACTGACATAAAATCTAACAACCCTCACCTGGCAGGTGGGGAAATATGAAAAAATATGAAAGGAGACAAGAAGAAACAAGAGGAAAGTAGGACCCCTTGGAAGGAGACGCAGCATCCCAAATGAAGGGCCAAAAGGAGACAAGAAAGCGATATGAAGAGAGACAAGAGGAAACTAGGATCCGTAGAAACAGACACAGCATCTCACATAAAGGCGGACACACCTTAGAAAGCATTGAGAACCTGTTTGGGGGAAAAAAGTTCCTACCCGATATGGAGGCGGGTCAAAACCCTGGTACCCTGTTCAACAACCAAAATACCTGGTAATTGGATGGTCATTCCACACAAATATGGCCCCATAAGTTTTGACCCTGTGCTCCGCTCACGGTTCCATCGGTGCACTGACGACCGGCCTCCTAGGCCGTCCAATGTCATGACGGCGCAGTTGGGTAAGGCGGCATGTCCATGGCAGCGGGGCATCTTTGAGTGGTCCAACTCTAAGACTTGATAAAATCACATTCAATCTGATACTGATACATATACATGAATGCTTGAATATGGATTAAAAAATGTTGGTCGGTCTTGCTTCAATGTTGATTCATATCCAAGTGACATCATAGTGTTAGAGTTTAGCCCTGCTGGCAAAGGTTGGGACCTACAGATCATTCTCTGAACCTTGGGTTCATCGCAGGCAAAAGACATTACAAAAAGAAACATGGCCATGTGAGCTACCAACATCCCATACCAAACCTGTGAGCCAGTACTTGCAGGACACAGCGATGCTCAGATGGGCAGTGGGAATGAGCCAAGTTGGCTCTTCAGCTGTTGGCCACAATTGATGTGACAATGTGACATAGCCGTGAACCGTGAACCTTCCAGTGGAGGCACACTAACTATGCTAGTGGAAACTGATCCTGTTCGTTGATAAACATTCATCGAAGCATGACGCAGACTTACTCTACCGGTCTCAGAAGCCTTTCATCAGTTCTTTGTACCAAAGCTGCAGCTGATTGTGTCAAACTGCAATGGTAAGCAATCTCTGAGTCAAAAATTGACTCAAGTTCATCCACGCCAGCCTCTGAATCCAGGATTTTGCTGAATATGTTTGTTTTCAGTGGCCCCTTTTCAAGTCTGATTTTGGGAATACAGTACTTATTCCTAAAATCCCAGCTCAGGCTCCCCGTTTTGAATGGGCCAAAATCCTTGAAGCTGGGTCTTGACCGTGATGTCTCCAAAGTCACCTTGTTGACCTTCTGGACCCTGCCGATGGGGGTGATCAACCCGCCGCTGTCCAAAAAGGGATGCCAGTTCAACTTTGGGCCCCCTAAATACTTGTGAGCTTCAGAAAATCCACCCAAAGTTACCAATTTAGAACTGGACACACCAACTTCGCACAAAGACTCAAGTTCACTTTTTTTCCAGCCTGAGTTTCAGTAAGCCAGAGGTCGCAATAGAAGGATGGTCTGTCTACTTTCCAGGTGGATGTCCGAAGCATCCGAAGAAAAGATAGCTTCGGATGGGGAGCTACTTGCAAGAACAAAAATTCTGCCGGACAGGGTCTACAGGGATGGGAGTCTCAACTTGGAAGCTTCGTTCCCAGTCTTAAGTGACGCAAAGTTGTGACGTTTCCTGCCGCTGCCGTTTCCAAACATTTGGCATCAGCCGTTCCACCACCAAAATACTTTCAGCTGTGCATGTGACCATCGCAAGGAGCTCAGCTGGAATTGTTGACTCCATGCATCACGAAACATTGGGACAACTCGTTGCGTTCATGGCCTGCTGGTTGCACGGGCACACACTGAAGACCCCAATCTTATCCAATCATATCCTATCTATGCGCTATCCCTGTGCCTCAGCAACAGGGCAGAATACAGTTTGGAATGTTTCAATCTGCGACTCTCTGCACATTCATTCTTCTCTCTTGGGAGTACGGTGGAGTTTCCAAGCCCGCAACTTGGTGAACCTGTGCGACTGCCCAAACAATGTCACCACAAAGCTTCTTTCTTTGGGCTTTTGGCATCAATCATCCTTCATTCTGGCGTGAGAGGAGAACGGTCTTGCTGGCCAGAGGGAACTCTCCACGTCCAATCTCAGAATCTGCCTGTCTTCTCTTCCAAAGCAGTGCCGGAAGCTTGCTATTGCTGCCCGAGACCGAATTGCAGTTCGTGCTTGAAGCCCACCGACGTCACGGATGTGCCATGACTTCTTTTTGTGGGTTTTGCCGTGAACATGTGCTGGAGCTTCAAAGCCGCGATTGAACATATTTATAATGTCTGATCCCTGTACGCGCGCAAACAAAGCCATTCACTCTGCCAACCACAGGCCACGCTTGAGGAAATTGAGGGCTTGATATCCCATTCACCAAAGCAAACTCTCTGGACGCGCAACAGAGGGAAATCATGGATGTGTTTCCATTGTGCTCGGCATTTCCGGTACGCACGTGAGACAAGCCATGCGCACGGCCTGGAAATCTCTGATGCAGCAAGTTAGTCCAATCATCTGCAGCGCAATTTGGAATCGAATCCTGTTCTTCACTCAGCCACTCGCATAGTGGAACGAAGTTGCCTGCGTTTCAAACCAAACCCTGTGAAATCCTCAAACTCAGGTGGGCTGTTGCCGACTCAGGCACAGCTCAACTTCTGCTCACCAAGAATTAGATATGAGCAGGTGTGCACACAGGCACCTTGCAGGGCAGCCTTAATTATTCGTTTGGTGATTCGAAACTATTGCCAGTCGCATGCGTTCGGGAGAGCTTGCGCGAGACATTCTGCAGGCAATACAAGCTAGATCTGAAAAAGACAACAAAGCTATTGATCTCAAAAAACATTAGGAACTTGGCTTCACACATCCCATATCAACTGAAAGTCAGGCGCTTTGGTACGCTGGCTTAGGACAGCGACATCTTCCAGCATTCGATCACCAAGCATCTGCAAAGACAAGCACATGAAGCTGACATGTAGACGGAAAGCAGCTTTGTTCGCTGTGGTTGCCTTTGTATGGAGACAAAAATGGCACGTTAAATATCTAGCGGACGGCATTCTGGCAAAATTTCACGAGGGCCGATAGTGCAAACTTCCTTCTTCTGTCTTTGAGAAATTAAGATCAGTGTTCAAAGGCAGTCAAGGCCACTTTGAAATTTGTCAAGCCTGGTTTAGATGAAATGAAAGCCATATCTAGCAAGTGGACGGTCTCGGAAGACTCACCTGCACCGAAGTGCTCAAGGCGGCTGGAGTGAGTGCAGGGCTTTCTGGGGCGTCTGAGCGGCTGACTCCACCCAAGAGCGACTCGAACATCTAAAAATGACTCAAATTGGAATCTGACTTTAAAGCCACTACTGTTGATCCTGCACCAGTTGGTAGGCAGATCATCTCATTATCTAAAGGGTTTCAACCATCCCAGGTGCAGGATTTCCTCCATCCACAGTATCACCAAGTGGCACATCACTTCCTGAGGCATGATTTCTGGGTTCCAAGTCCCAACCAATGAGCTGTCGACATGCTCCAAGCTGAGAGCCGTAGGTGGTGCATTCCAGCTACAGTATGCTAGCTGGGTGGGAGTAGCTTCGTTCGATACAGGCTCCGTCAGAGTGCGACCTGCACAAACTTCACAGCTCATTTTCTGATTCAAGGCTGGAACTCCTACGAGAAGTATGGATTTTTTCCCAGAAAACTTTCAGTTTCAATATCTCCGGGAAAGTCATTCGTGTCTAGAATTAGCAACCAGCTAGTGAATTCACTCAGCTTCAATGCTCCAGCTCAGGTCTGCTGCAGCAAGCAATCCACTCAAAACACTGTGCAGTGCGGAATTTGCAGTCAACAACATGAAGCCTTCTATGGACTTTGGTGGCTTTGGCCTGCGCGCACAAGTCAACTGTCTCGTCAAATTCCAGCCTTGGGGCTGCTATGTTTTTGAACCTTTGCGACTGTACGAAGAACGCGCAGCAACGAAGTCAAAGAAAGACGAACTGCAAGATCAGCTCTCAGTGCAGAAGCTCGAGCAATGATCGCGCCAGCTGTGCAACACAAGGTCCAGATAGACTTGGATCAGCGCTTTGTATGCACACCTTGTCTTGCAACTGTATATACAATATTCTGCAGTCTGTTGTCCGATCTGGACAATGTTTCTTGTGGTGCTACGAGTGATTTTGCAATACGCGCATACAAGCAGATTCTCCCAAGGGTCCTTCTCTCAATGCTATAAGTGCGAACAGACCACTCTCTTGGCATTCGTCAAGTGCATCTGACGGTGCATCCCGACAACCGGCAGAAACATTCAAAAGAACGCAAAAAACAATGAGAGAAACAAGGCTCATCCCACTTTAAAGGAGCTTCCCCAGCGGATGGAACAATGAAACCCACATAATGAGACAACTCTGGGGAAGGTGGTCGGCATGCTCAAAAAACCTTGCCACTAACAATCAGTCTTCCAAACAGAGCATTCACAACTTGCATAGTTCAATGCTTTGGACGCCAAAGTTCAATTCTTGTCACGAGATGCAGCACAAAGATTCCTTTGCCAACTGAAATTGCCTGAAGCGGATTGCTGCTATGTGACAATCACCCCAAAATTATGTGAAGGGTCTTACATTGGCCCCCATGTTAAGAATAAACGTTGCTGAAAGGGCCCTCAATGATAGGTCCTTCAAACGAAGCTGAAGCCAATCACGAAACCTCTGGGCATCAAGTCCATCTCCTCGTCATTTGGCATGGGTGGAAGTTCGCAGCGCTGTCTACGCTGGTAATGGCTTGACCTTGCCACGCCAAGCCCTTGAACATGGCATCCGACATGGCACAACACCCCGCACAGACAGCCTTCTGAAATGAAGCTTGCTGAGGTTGGCAATGGACAATTTCATGAAGCGGTAGCCTCTCAACAGACTGGAATGGTGGTGGCTGGAAACGCCTAATTCTCTAAGCGGCTCTGTCACCGGATTCGCGAGGCAAAATGAGAATCTTGCATTTTGCTGTCCACGACTACGTTTCAAGTCCATCTTCTCGTCATTTGGCATGGGTGGAAGTTCGCAGCAGGACCCAAATGCAACTACCTTTCATCTTCCAAGCCTGAAAGTGTCCAAACACATATTACATATTCTTGCTTTGACAAAAACCTCTCAATTCATCTCAAGTGTTAAGAAAGAATGCTGGAAGGTTGCTGATGAAGGACTGACTGACCAAAATTCACAGGGCAGGAGAGCCCAGCCCTAGCGCAAGGGGTGCCCAAGAAATGGCCGGGCAGAAATGGAGGGATTTCCCTTATCAATCATCATTTACAATGAGGTCGTTGTGAGGTCGCTATAATTTACCCAGATACATGCATTGACCCCGGTTGTCGGCGGCAGCTCGTTCTCCCCTAGACCTGGAACAAGGCACTACCTACATTGAAAACCCATAGTGAATAAGAGCCTAACCAAACTGGTGGCAAATGGCTGGGCCCAAACCAAGATCGATACACAGATCATTTTTGATCCCTAATCGAAAAAAATTGCTGATTGACGGGCATTAAGTTCTCAACTCGGCATATCTCCTCCCTACTACATCCGACAATGCGAATCGTCTTGTCAAATGAGAGCTGTTTAGAAATTGGAAACACTTCTTGGCGCTCCCAAATCTTGTGACCGGTTCCCTTCGTTCGAAGATAGATCGCATTCTTGCATTCAAGCAGGTTGTGAGCACAGTAGCACTTCATGGGACAAAGCACGACACGACACTGCATTCATCTGTCAGGCTCTTCCGATGCAGCACTTGCAGGGGAACGTCCATTCAAGCTACAAAAGAATATGAAAAGACCAGACCCTTTGCTGGTGCCACTACATGGTTCTCAAGCATCCATTGCAAACAGCTTTGCTGTTCCCGTCAAGGAAACCTGGTCTACCACTGTTGGAAACAAAACCGAAACAAAGCACCAGAGCACGAACTGCGGTGCACTGAAGCGGGAATGGTATAGCCATTTTACGAACTCCTGGTCTAGGAATGAGGCTGGCAAAACCTCTCGAAACGGTGACCACATCTGAGCACATGGCAATATTGGAAAAATGATGGAGACTTTGGAGACAAAAGTGGCCAGCTGAGGCTGAGGGAAAGTTTTTTGAAAATCTTGGCGACAGCTGACTCCTTAGGGCCCCTACAGTTGATGAGTGCATTGCGTTATTACATTGGAGCCGGCTACGGTCAGACCAGACTTGGGGGGGTTGACGGAATCATATCCTTCCAAAGGCCTGTTAATCCTAAAGGAACCCTTCCCAATGCTATTGAAAGGTCCCTGGCTTGGTACACCAAGCTTCGGGAGTGTCGACATCAAAGTGCGAAGCCTAGGAGGTGGCCACAACCCAGTCGCCACTAGGAGGATTATCATTCTAGCAGGGATCTTCTATTTACAGTACCTTTAACATCCACTGTCAGTGGCTGGCGGGCTATGTCAAAGCTAAGCCGCTGCTTCTTCGCGGACACTTTTTTGATTTAAACAGTCTACAGACTACAAGGCCACACATATTTCTCAGTTATTCACTCAGCACAGTGATATGTCAGCCGCTCACGGCTGTCGGGGTCTTCTATTTACCTTCTACATCCACTGTCAGTGGCTGGTGGGCTATGTCAAAGCTAAGCCGCTTTGGCACTTGTCTTTCCAGGAAACCAACTCACACAACTTTGCGCTTCAGTGTGCTACGCAGAGCGACATCACATTCTTCCGCGGAAATGAAGGAAACATCTGGTTCTATGGGTGAGGAGATACTAACAAAAAATTGGCAACACTTAATATCTCACGGCCAACTACAAGTTACACTTGACTTGGAGGCAAAGAACAGCTACAAAGCCCTGGTATAGAAGCATCATCCAGTATCAGTAAGACTAGACCACCTACCATTATGACCCCGTGTAGAACAAAGAAAGTGGATTTTAGCAAAAAAAAAAAACAGAATCACCAAAAAAACAAATCGACAGGAAGAATCACCAGAAGAAACAAAAAAAACAAGAAAAAACAAAAAACAACAAAAAAAACGAAAAAAAATCAAAAAACAATCAAAACCTGCATTTTCCGCAGTTTTTTTTTTTTCTTTTTTCCCCACCTGCCAGGTGAGGGTTGTTAGATTTTATGTCAGTTGCCTTCTCCGCCTCTCCTCCTCTCCTCCTCCTCCTCGTCCTCCTCGTCTCCTCCTCCTCGTCCTCCTTGCTCAACTGCGACCCGCGACGCACAGTGTTCTCTGTCGGACCTCAACCACGACCATCCATGCCCAGTGTTCTCTGCCGGACCTCAACCACGACCATCCACGCCCAGTGTTCCCTGCCGGACCTCATGTAGGAAGATATGGGACAAAGAATGCGCAGAAGAAAGTTAGAAAGAATGTCAGAAAGAATGTCAGAAGATATGCCAGAAGATATGCCAGATAGAATGCCAAATAGAATGCCAGATAGAATGCCAGATAGAATGCCAGATAGAATGCCAGAAGCTATGTCAGAACATATGCCAGAAGATATGCCAGATAGAATGCCAGATAATATGCCAGAAGATCTGCCAGATAGAATGCCAGAAGATTTGCCAGATAGAATGCCAGAAGATATGCCAGATAGATATGCCAGAAGATATGCCAGAAGATATGCCAGAAGATATGTCAGAATATATGCCAGAAGATTTGCCAGTAAGAAAATGTATAAATGTCATGGTGGGGATCACACGAAGTAAAGTAATTTTGTTTGTTTCTTGTTTTTGGTTTTCTAGTTTGTTTTTTTTGTTTGCTCTGGTTTTTTTTTTTGTTTTTTTGTCAAACCCTATATTCTCTGTGTTGTTGGACTCATAAACCTACCATGGACCGTCCGTGCACTGCATTGGTGCCTTTGGTGATAGCCAGCACATTGTGGGCCAACACCCTTGACGAGCTCATTTCTGCAATTTAGGGCTGCTGAACTAATTCATTGTGCAAAGTTTGGCCACCGCAGATGCTTTTTGGCAAAGCAGCAGCGAAAACTGCACATTAAAAGCTTTCCTGAGAAAAGGAAGTGGAGAACTTTTGCTTTCCGTTGCTGTGGAGTCCTGAATCTGGTCAGCTCCAGCCATTTCAAACTTTTGGAGACTTTGGCGACGAAAAGTGGCCAGCAGAGGCAATGCGTTTTTGGAAACCTTGCAACAGCTGACTCTTTAGGGCAAAGCAGGAGTGGAAATTGCACAACAAGAGCTCTGCTGATAAGAAACTGAGCTTTCATTTTCTGGGAAGTCCTGCTTCTTGCGGGGGCTTCCCTTCAAAAGCGGCCTTTATGTCATGAAACACCACCATGACTCGCTTCTGAGTTGTCAGCAGTGGAGTCATAGATTTGAGACATCTTCAATCCATAGTCACACAGAGATCATTTGAGATCGTTTGAGTAGATTTGCTTGCCTCCCGGGACCCGGGCCACTGAATTCTTCGCTTTCAAACTGCTGTTTATTATCGATAGTTACCCAAAAAATGGCAAGCAAAAAGCGATGGCCGCTTATCAAGCACACTTGGAGACAGATGCTGTCAGCCGATAGCACGCTACAAGCTGCCCGAAAGAAGGTATAAAAGGATGAACGAACAGGTCTTGCTGAGTCTTGCTCAAGGATTTATGAAATGGAATAGATGGCTGCGTGAGCTGCCATGTGACTCGACCGCCTGTGTGTGATATGAAATGGAACAGACATGCAATAACAAAAGCCATCAATTTTCAGTCGAATACAGTCTGTTTCAATCAAAATTCCAATCAGTTTCATTCATCTTTCATTCCTATCAAGTTGCTCGCTGGCGGACAACCTAAAAGAAAATCCGCGAAGCGTCGAAACAATTGCGAATTCCTTCGACTTCCAATTTAGGCTTGCCACTTTCCATTTTCTGCTTTGATGTTGAATGGTGAAGCTCGTACCTGCCATGTCGTAATGCAAAATTCAAGACACCCAAGCAATCCCAAGTAACTGACCAAACATGTTTCCAACCACAAGAAAGTGAGCGTAGGAAAATATTATAGCAAAGAATTGAAAGATGTTGTGAAATGTTTTGAAACTCTTTCTGAAGCTTACAACCAGCAGTTTGAAGTTGCAGCTCTCCCAAACTTTCGGGACACTCGATCCGCTCGCTTTGGAAGCAGAACAAGAACCTTTGCCCATCAAAAATTATGTCTGGGCGCCACATACTTGCGCAAGGCAATGTAGGTGCATAAATTCAAGCTGAACTGGTGAATGACATGGTGAATGACACGGTGAATGACAGGTTGTTTCTTCACCGCCACATTTGGCTTTCAGCCATGTAGCCACGTGCTGTCTATATCGTGTTACTTTATGTTGCTTCATTGATTTTCCATTGGTTTGCAGTCCAAGAATGTGAGGAACTTCGTGTAACGTGTGAGAAGGGAAACTTCAGGAACCTCTGGGTCCGATGTGATTCTCATCATTTTCCACCTCAGTTCTATGAAGTCTACTTTTTCGAAACTGAAGGTATAGAAAGAGTATGAAAGAGTATGAAAGAGTAACTAAAGGGCATGAAAGACATAGAAAGATTCCCAAAGATTCAGTTTCACGCCGAGTTTCTGAGCTGAATGGTGACCAAAGAAGTGAAGGAAATAGGAAAAAATAGGAACATGTGAATCGTGTCATGTCGTTGAAACGCAAATAGCTTTGCTTCTATGATTTGGGACCTTCTGGAAAACTCACGTGACACCAAGATTCAAAATCTTTGCAACGCGACAAATTAGATATCGATCTTCGAAAAGTCGAAGTGTAACAAAGCGTTGAAATATTTGAAATGGATTGTAACATATTGTAACAAAATATCAAAGTAACAAATTGATGACAAGTTGGTCTCATAAACGTGACCACCTCAGACCTGGGGTCCTGGCAAGTCCGCGTGCATGTCTTCACAGCCTTGGACATGGAATGATGCTGTCGGTGCTGTGCGAACTTCGTCTTGTGCTAGGTCCGCTAGGTGATACTTGTCACATCTTGTCACATCTTGTCACTTCTGTATCGTGCTCCGACATGGACACTTTTGGTCAAAGTCTCGAGTGAATCGTCTGACCCCATGGCCACTTCACTGGCCGTCGTCTCCAACTCCAAGACTGGCAAAACATGTCAACACTGATCGACAAATCTGACATCACGTTCCAGGACATACAAATATCTGCGATGCACAGACTTTTCTGTTGCAGCAAAACATACAGTAAAGCCAACTTGTTCCATTTAAAAGCATTTCTAAAGAATGTTCCATCTGTGGCTGTTTCCTCCAAATTGTTGGTCTCGTGCAGTGTTCGAACTTCAGCAAATCCCCAACAGAATTCATTCTTTTCGCTTCAAAGTGGCGTAGTTTCGTCGCAGCAATGACCAGGTCTTGTGGGCACAGTCACACGGCACAGTCACACATGGGCACATAGACGCTTACCAGCATCCCGATTGGTTCAAGGAAAAAACTACAGGAACCACCTAGTTTGCTGGGAAAGCCCAAGGTTTCCTGCAAATATTCCCATCAACCCAACCCTTTTTTTCCCGATGGTGCCACTTGGGATACCCCACGTAATTCCGGGAGGCACGCGCGGCTCTCCAGCCACCAGCTCCGGTACTTGGTCCTTGGAAGAAGTTGTGGCGGGGGGTTGGTTGATACCCATAATTCACTGGGAATTGATGAGATTTAATTAATGGTGAGGTTTTATGGGATGGAATTGTGATTCAATCGTGATCGAATTGGAACTAGAAAAACAGTAATTGAGAGAGCGCTGGTTCCGAACGGTTAAAAGATCACTAATTCTATGAAAACGAGAAATGGTCACCTCGCCCTTGTCCCTGTTTGAGTAAGCCATGGCGTCAGAAAATGCCACTTCCTCGCTCAAAAGCTTCAGAAATTGAAGCTGGGACCTCATCGTTCCAATAAAGAAGCGTTCGTAGCTATGAAGAAGCGCATTAGGGTCCCTAAGTCTCAATGCAACCTGGTGACATAGTGTTGAGATGTGTTGAGAACCTGTTCGCTTTTTTGTTGAGCCCTTCTTCTTGTTGGGATCAAATGAGTCTATCCCTCGTCCGGGGTCCCTTTTTCAACAAAAGGTTATCGCTAGGTTATTGCTAAGGTTGTCGCTAAATTAGAACACTTTGATGATCAAGAAAGGAAAGGAAAGAGGAACGTAGAACAAAAAGGACATTGAAAAAACAAAAGGAAAAAGGAAGGAAGGAAGGAAGGAAGGAAGGAAGGAAGGGAAGGGAAGGGAAGGGAAGGGAAGGGAAGGGGAAGGGAAGGGAAGGAAGTTTGATTTAGTTCAGAATTCAATTGCGTTTAGTTTTAAAAGGAAAATAAAAGGAAAAGGAAGGAAAGAAAAAGAAAAGGAAACAAAGATAGACGCAAATCGAATGAAATTGAAAGCACATAGAGGGAATTGAGAATTTGATTTCAAGCTATTTTTTGCTTTAATTCAGAATTTTGTTGCGTTCAATTTAATTTAATTCTACTGCTTTGGGGCCAAAAACAAACTGCCTACAGAAAGCAATGGCTCAATCACCATGGACAACAAATGATATGGCAACTACAAGAAACGTGGGCGCTGCAGGTTGAATATGTTTCATCAATTTTGCCCATCGCATGAAGGCACACAACAATATTTGCTTGGTTTCCACCAAGTTAAATGCACTCTCATATGGTCACAGGTTATCGCCTTTTTGGAGGGCTTTTCGCTTTACATGGTTTGGCGCACTTTCTCAACCCGACTGGACCCTCCCTTACTAAAGTAGTCTACGCTTATTTTGACCGGATCTCATGTACAATCAAAGGCCCTTTATACAGATCTCGCGCAGAGACCCTGTATAGAGATCTCTTGCATGCAGAGATCTTGCCAAGAGGTCTCTTACAGAGATCTTGCTTAGGGGAAAAATTGAAAATCTGAAGCCGACACGGACCGATACACCCTGTAAATTCAGGTGAGATCATGTAAATTCGGGAAGTGTATTTATGACTTTGATATGCCTTCCGTTTGTCGGTAACAAAGTATGATCTGTTTACTTTTGCTTAGGCCAAGTCTGTTTGTATCAAAAGGTGCCTAAGGCTGTCTACGGCTCGCCTGGTCCACGGGGCCATCAGCTACTCCATCCTCCCTGAGAATCACAGGAGATTGAATCGACGGGGGGTTGGATGGCTCGGTCCTTGATTCCTACTAAGGCGACAAAACACATTGACAATTCAGAAGGTGCTTTCTCACGCTGGAAGGTATGAGACTCTTTTTACATACCAGAACATCCATTGCAATGCTCACCAGATCTAAAGGGGGTATGTGGATGATGACATGATTCTGAAAATGAAAAGTTCCTCGGTGATTCTAACAGAAGGACAAAAATTCTCGGCAAGTCATGGGTGACAGTTGACATTAGTTGACTCTGAGGTCATCGACTCACTGCTGCTTCCCCCACCTGCAAGATGATCAATTTCAACCAGGTTTTCAAAGCGCCAGGGTTCAAGAAAGACAACAAGATATAATCAAACAACCATATTCAAATGGATTTCAACAAAAAATCAACAGATATAATCCTGCTTTCACGACAGCAAAAGGAACATGAGGGTCATGGCACCAGCGCATGCCTTGGCATGTTAAACCTGGGTAAAGTTCAAACATTTCAGACGTGATGGAGAGAATTTCACTGGGATTCTGACGAATGTGATGACTTCATAATTTTGTCTATCAACCTGGGAGCCAAAGACAGCTCAAGCGAAAATTCTGACCACAAGGGCTGAGGACAAACCTTTTTTTTTGTGAATATCCTCATGCATCCCCTCATGTTGAGCCGGTCGCCGGTCGCTCCTCCCAGAAACTCAACATCCAATGTCCGGCGGCCATGCTGAAGAGCAGCTGAAGGTGATAATTAAATTGGTGATGAGCTGAGAAACCACCAACCAGTCATGCTTACGGGTATTCCTGTGCTAGAAACAACATGCAGATTCTGCATACGATCTTCCACTCATTATTGGATCTAAGCCATTTGGAATGTTGCATTGCTAGCATTTCATCACATTTTCCACAACAATGGGTCAACATTGGTTTTGTACCTCCACATGCTAGGGAACCCATAAATTGACCTGTACCTGCGTCTTGCACACGTTCAAATTCAGCACCAATTGTCGTACAGAAGTGGTCCTTTTTAGTGTCTAGAATAAATGATGTAGACAATTTGCACCCATTCCCTGTTTTTCCCTGTTCTTGCTGCTTCAATCCGCCCTTTCCCACCCTCCATTTGCTGATTTTCATGGCGACATGTGACGTCACTCTGTTTTTGGAAAAGACCTTCAGTTCCTTCAGTCATGTACCTCGCCCGTTTTCTGCTCTGCATCATCTGAAGTCTCTCTTGGCCAACATTCCTCGGGAATGCTGAGAGTCCAGGCCTAGAAACCTACGGAAGAACACCTAAAACTGCCATTAGGTGAACATTCAAAATTGCCCTAGAACTGCCGTGAAGCTCAAGCATTGCCATCCCATTGGGCGAGCCTGCAGCCCCCATCGCGCAACTGTGAGAACAGCTCCTGTTTGGCCTCTTCCACCACAAGTGACACGTTGATATCTCGTGCGATGAGATCGCCTTTCCAACCACGCAGTTGACAATTGACCCATCTCCGCACTTTCCTGGCGGGAGGCGGAATCCATTCGGTAATTGTAATCACTTGTGGATCCTGGAAGAATGCTTGGTACGCTGACTCTTCTGCCTTGCCCCGCGAAGTTTGGTTTTGGCCTACAAACACCCGACCGTCGAGGGATGGGGTGACCAGTTCTGATCTGTACCATGTGCCTCGACCATCTGAAAAGTTCCTTGTCTGAACATAGTGGTCCCGATGCTGGTTCTGCTGAGTATACCGTTCGAAGAAATGAATCACGCGTGCCTTGAGGCCAAGATCATGAGGAAATCTCAGACCAATTTCACTCAGGAGACAATCTGGCATCGTTACAAGCTTTTCGCGCTCTGGTTTTGACAGGAAAACCATGCCTTTGTCTTGGCCAGAAAATTGCACACTTTGAACCTGACAAAGGAGGCTGGCCCCAAAGCATATCTATGCCTATTCTCGACCAGTGAATACGCTGAATGTATACGTTTGATTACGCTTGTACAAAACAAACCTTACCTGAACAAAGTGAACCTGGTGGTCTTGATGTGCCCCAAAAAAGTAGAGTTCAGCCCAAGTGTCTATGTCCTCTGTGTCTTGCACTGTCTCCGCCTCGCCATCGCTCTCCTCTTTCAGGGGTATGCCACAAGGATGAAGCCTTGCAAAAGCACCGGTGCAAACCTTGGATCTTTTGGCTGCAGAAACTTCGGTTTCATCCTTTCGCTTTGCCGAAGCATGCCCACGCGGTCCAAATTCCATGACGGAAGACTGCGGCAACTACGGGACAACACCTGGAATGAAATGGAAAACCTTGAGAATACATGTTCCACTGAATTTGAAGTGTCCAACCAAAATTAACTGTGATTCCCCTGGCCTCTTTTGTTCGATGCACAAATCGCTGAAAACCAAATGGACACGTGCAGTGAATGTATGAAAGCATCGACCATCCTATTCATTCTTTAAGTTATCCTGGGCTAAGGTTGCAAGATTCAGTCCGCAAAGATCCACCAAGGAGCTGAGAGATTGGATCCCAAATCAGCTGCGCACAGTGATTCAATAAGTTTAGGACTTTTTGAGCCTCGAATTTGATAGTTCAAGGGGACGATATCCATCATTCATCCAGAACTGACGCATACTGACGCCAAATGATTGTATATAAATAACATATGTATAATATGAGCATAAACCATGGGGATTCCATTGGTTTCATCTCACAATGAACCTTCACCAGCCTTCAAAATTGATCCATAAGCAGTGCTTTGCTGGGCAACCCTGGCGTCGAAAGGTGCCAGGCAGTGCACCTCAGCAATGTTGAGGTTGCGGTGTCAAAAACATTGTTTCATGATTTTTGGTTGGGGTTTCCCATGTTCATCTGGTTGGAAAACACTGTGAAATTCTGCCTTGAAACGTCTTATGATCAACGCTTGGAATTCAGCAGTATTAGGTTACAAATAAAGGCGGGCGCCATAGGGGATGGACATGTGCATATTTTAGACAACATGCGCATGTTTGCAGTCTAACCCCGGAAGAGGCAGGTATTTTAAATATGTTTCCATACATCCATCCATCCACCTGTCTATACGGAACAATACAGAGAAACACAAAAACAATAATTACATTCCGTTACATTCTGTTGCACTACAGACTGTACATGCATTACATACAAGTAGTGCCCGGGCGAGCCGGGGTCGGAAGTTTCAAAATTGAAACGCTTACGGCCTATAGCGCGGAACAAAGAATGTGCCTATAGATTGCGAGCTAGCTTTCTGTGCTTCGCAGCAACACGCTCATGACTTGCCATTCCGGTGCCATGTCTTTTGAATGTTGGATTTTTTCTTATGATTTCATCTGATCTCATCCAATCGCAGCTTCTCTTGGAATTTCCTCGTTGCATCCAATTGTCACCGCAGCCTGTGTCATCCCATCTCATGTCGTCTCATCTCATGTCGTGTTTTCTCAGCATTCTTCACCTCACTTCATCTCACCCCATGTCTTCTCTCCTTTTATACTCATACTCATCTTAGCTCAATCCCATCTGCAAGGCCGGCCAATGGGCCTCCTCTGCAAAAGGGTTTGCCAAGGCATTCGCCTAGGCCGGACCCCCCCATGTGGCATCAATAACATTCACACACCACACCACCATTGTTTTGTCTGTATCAACATGTGACATTGTCATACATTGTCCACATTTGTCCGCCAGCATATTGTACCAAGCACAAAGTGTATAAAAGATATATAATCTATAATATATACACATTATCCCATTATCCTGCGGCGATTCAGAACACTACCAATATCTGGCAGCAAGCTGGGCAGACATCTCAACCCCCCCGGTTGCCTCCACAGCCTCTAGCGGCACTGCCTTGCACGTGGATACTCACATGACACCCATCTGTAGGTGTTTTACAAACCACATGTCATGTTACAAGCCAGCAGCCTAGTAGGCGGATCCGTCATGCCGTCATGCCGTCATGCGGCTTTGGTTATGGGATAAGGGCCTGGGGAATAATGACTGGTGGAGGGTAGCATGACATATTGATCGGCAACTTCGTCAGTCAGAACATTTAATGACTTTGTCGACTTGATCTACTTGTCTGTACGGAAACTCAGCAAAAAGCACAACACAATACAAACGAATTCAAAAGAATTATAAGATTTGTAGGCATTGCAACACTTCCAACTCGAAGTTGCTTTCCTCTCAGCTGGCAAGTGTATAAAGGATATCCGCCGACCCCGGCCTGAGCAAGGGGGAGCGCGCCAGGGAAGAAACAGTTGTAGCAGGTTCGCCGTGATTCTGGGTCTAGTTCTCATAATTGGGGTTTCAGAAGCCATGTCCGGCAGTTTTGTTGGCGGCGAATCTGGGGTCCGTCCTTCACTGCCATAGTGTTTCAGTGTGGCGCAGGGCTGGTTTCTATTTCTATATTTCTAAGGGCTGGTTTTCATTTCTATATTTCTATTCTATATTTCTAGTGCTAAGCTGCTATACGGGTGTCAGACGTCACGTTAGGCAGTTTTTGGGTGCGATTTCGTGCCTCGTCCGTGTTTCATTGCCATGGTGTTTTGGTGTGGCGGAGGGCTGTTTTCAGCACCGGATTCAGTACAACGGGAAAAGGTTGGGAAAGCGTTATTTTTATAGGGTTTCAGAAGGGGCGTTACAAAGCTTTTTGGTGCGATTTCGTGGTTTGTCCGTCCTTCCCTGCCATGGTGTTTTGGTGTGGCGGAGGGCTGTTTTCAGCACCGGATTCAATACAACGGGTAAAGGTTGGGAAAACGTTATTTTTTATAGGGTTTCAGAAGGGGCATTTCAGAGTTTTTTGGTGCGATTTCGTGGTTTGTCCGTACTTCACTGCCATAGTGTTTTGGTTAGCGGCTTCTCCGTCCTTCACTGCCATGGTGTTTTGGTGTGGCGGAAGGCTGTTTTCAGCACCGGATTCAGTACAACGGGAAAAGGTTGGGAAAAGGCTACTTTTTGATTTCGTGGCTTGTCCGTCTATCACTGCAATGGTGTTTTGGTGTGGCGGAGGGCTGTTTTCAGTACTGGAGTCAGTACAACGGGAAAAGGTTGGGAAAAAGTAAAAAAGTATTTTTTATAGGGTTTCAGAAGGGACGTTAAAGAGTTTTTTGGTGCGATTTCGTGGCGTGTCCGTCCTTCACTGCCATGGTGTTTTGGTATGGCGGAGGGCTGTTTTCAGCACCGGAGTCAGTACAACGGGAAAAGGTTGGCAAAAGGCTATTTTTAATAGAGTTTCAGAAGCGACGTTAGAGAGTTTTTTGGTGCGATTTCGTGGCTTGTCCGTCCTCTTCACTGTCATGGTGTTTTGGTGTGGCGGAAGGCTGTTTTCAGCACCGGATTCAGCACAACGGGAAAAGGTTGGGAAAAGGCTACTTTTTGATTTCGTGGCTTGTCCGTCTATCACTGCCATGGTGTTTTGGTGTGGCGGAGGGCTGTTTTCAGCACCGGAGTCAGTACAACGGGAAAAGGTTGGCAAAAGGCTATTTTTAATAGGGTTTCAGAAGGGACGTTAAAAAGTTTTTTGGTGCGATTTCGTGGCGTGTCCGTCCTTCACTGCCATGGTGTTTTGGTGTGGCGGAGGGCTGTTTTCAGCACCGGATTCAGTACAACGGGAAAAGGTTGGGAAAGCGTTATTTTTATAGGGTTTCAGAAGGGGCGTTACAAAGCTTTTTGGTGCGATTTCGTGGTTTGTTCGTCCTCTTCACTGTCATGGTGTTTTGGTGTGGCGGAAGGCTGTTGTCAGCACCGGATTCAATACAACGGGTAAAGGTTGGGAAAGCGTTATTTTTTATAGGGTTTCAGAAGGGACGTTAGAGAGTTTTTTGGTGCGATTTCGTGGCTTGTCCGTGCTTCACTGCCATGGTGCCATGGTGTGCAACGGGAAAAGAGGTGTTAGGTGCGGTTCGTCCTTCAGGGTCCTGCTGTGTTAGCATGGCGAAGACGCTGCTTGTATCCGCTTGTGAAGTTCAGAAAGGAGCAGCAGCAGCAGAAGGTTTCAGAAGACAGGTAATTCGGTGGTGTTTCAGCGTTTCGAGTCTGTCCCTTGAAGCTTTAGGCACCTTGCTGCAGCTGTTGCCAATCAAGGCTTGGAAGGTGTCAGTTGAAGCATATGTCTGGCATATGTCTGGCACATATTTGGCCAATCTTTGGCTACTTTTTATAGTCAGTTGGTCAGTGGAGAAGCTAACTTTTTGCGGCTCGCAGCTTGGTAACATCAGGGCAGGTCGTGCAGGTCGTTCTTCGCATCTTCGTCTTCCAGAACTACAAGTCAACTAAAACACCCAAGTTAGAGGAGAATTCTTTATATACAACCATCGTACGCAAGAACAAGCAGCCTGGGAGAACCGCGCAAGTGCCATGCGCAGCGGCCAAGGCACAGAACAAAAATCACTTCAGCATGCGTGACAAATTCAACTCAGCTAATGGAACAACATTTTCTTCCTGCGCTAGTTTCACTTTGTTTGGTTTAATGTATTGCTCCATCCAACTCTCAAGACAAGTCGGAAACCCCATGAAACCCCTCTGCTTGCAGGTGATCGTCCATCGCTTCTCATGATGGCCTGGTGACAATTTGCAACAATCACGCAATAGGGCCTTCATCAGTCACACTAATTCTTCAGAAATATTCACCATTATTCACTTCTTCCAGATGATTTGAATGCTCTCTTTTCTTCAGCTGGCAGAAAACCAAGGCGCCACGCTTTTGTTTTGCAAACCTAAGCTACGTAACATGTCGGCCCTAAGCGCGCAGGGCGCAGCAACACATCGCTTTGCGATACCTTGCTAGCTGCTAGCAGTTGCCATCCCAAATGTCGGTACGGTAGCCCATGTCGTGGAAGCATTCAAGAACATCCGCGATGCGTCTTGCGACAATGTCACGCATTGCATCAGGGCTGACTCCATGGGCTTTGCACTCTCTCTTCTCTTCCGTGTACAGGACGGCCTTGCTGCGTATGTGGGCTTGTGTTGCTGGAAGCAGCGGGAACACCTTGCGCACCTCTTCATCTCGAAAAAACTGGGCAGCTGCCATTCGTTTTGCGTGCATCTCACTGAGACCGCGCCCCACATACACTTCGGCAGAGAGGCACGTGACCAAGGTCGCCTCGTAGGTCTGAGGCCAAGTTTCTAACCCTTTTGCCTGCATGGTTAGCGGCTGATCTCCCCGGCCAAGTGTATAGCGCAAAAAAAAATTCGACAAATTCTCAGTGGAAGGTTTGGAGTCATCAGGTTCCCATCCGGTCTTTCCTTCAGAGATCAAATCCATCGCAATTTGTCTGGGATCGAAACGGCGCAGAATTCCCCAGTGCTCCATATCTTCGATGGCAAGGTCCTGGACAGGACCCACGACAACATGAATAGTCAAGCTGGCCACCCAGTGGATGGAAACCACAACCACGTGCGGGCGGTAAATTCTTGCTGGGGACTGCAAACAAATTTTCCGGACGGCGCCCACAGCCTACAGATGGTCAGCGCATTCCTCATCATCAGCACCCTCGACATCCTCATCGTCATCCTCAGCCCCGCTGTCATCTTTACAGGCCTCCTCCTTCCCCCGAACACCATAATCATCACTATCGTCACCGCCTTCCTCATCATCATTGTTACACTCATCACCATCACCATCATCACTATCCTTCATCATGCTCCCACCATCATCCTTCCATCATCCTTCATTGCCGTCCATCACCATCATCTTCACCATCCTCATCCTTCATCATCGGCAGCGTCATCAGCAAATAAAAAGCAGTCGTAAGAATCATCATGTTCGATATCATCTGCAAGCACCCATGTTGATCCAGAAGCAAGCCATCGGGGCAAGAAGTGCAGCCTTATTTCCGGTCAACATCATGTTTCATGAGTGCTTGTGGAACAATTGTTTTTTGCGCGCTAGAAACCAATATCGCCGGCAAGAAAGAAGAGAGAGGACACGAGAAAATCATACAAAAGAAGATGCGGTAATGACTGGTGATACTGATGATGATGATCATCATCATGATGATGATGATGATCATGATGATGATGATGATGATGATGAACAGCAACAACAGCACAAAGTTTGATGGCAATGAGCATGATGATTGATGATGGTAATGGATGATGGTTAATGATGATGAATGATGATAAATGATGATGAATGATGAAAATGATGAATGATGATGAATGATCATGAATGATGATGAATGATCATGAATGATGATGAATGATCATGATTGATGATGAATGATCACGAATGACGAATGACGAATGAGGAATGATGAATGATGAATGATGATGATGATGGTGGTGGTGGTGATGATGATGATGATGATGTAGGTGATGTAGGTGATGTAGACGAAAGATCATGCATCCACAGCTTGATGCATTTTTTCCGCGCGAGACGATTTCTCCGGCATTGGCACTAAGCGACGGTCAGAGAAACAATGTCGCTGGAATATAGCTGGGTTAGATAGGTTGGCAAGCCGTTGACGGACAGATTGCTCTACGTCAGAAGCTCTTACACAGAGAATTTTTTGCACAGCAAAGCCGTTCTACAGAGAAACCTTTACACAGAGTAACTTTTACGCACGGACGCCTTTACACACAGGCGCTTTTACACAGAAAAGATTTGCACACGGGAGCTATTTCACAGAGCCCTCCTTAAATTCTAGTCGCAACCGTGTTGTCTTAGTAGCTTCTTTGATGACTTTCTATAACTCATGATAACATTTCCTAAGTACTTATGTTACGTCTGCTAGCATAGTTATGAACAGATCACATAAAGATAAGATACTTCCGATATGTTCGTTAAGAACTTATGTTTTACCTAAACTTTACAACTTCACGTAGTTGGCTAGCTGAAGTTATAACTTACTTCTCAAATGTTATGAAACTTTACATACTCGCAAGCAATTTATAGAAACGTTGTAGAGGGTTTATAAGCACGTTCTAACTCATACAAATTTGTAAACTCACATAACTTGAAGCGTACAGTCTTCGTATATAGAACAGGCAAAACAATAGAACACCCAATTTTGCGACAGCGCGCGGCACCCTCGAGCATCTTCATCATCATGCTCATCGCAATCCCCATGATCATCATGATCGTGATCATGATGAGAATCATCACCAACATGAACCTGATCATGATCATGATGATGATCGTCATCATTTTCATTCTGGTCATCCTTGTCATCCTCATCTTCATCTTCATCTTCATCTTCTTCATCATCATCGCCACCACCATCATATACATCACCATCATCAATCGCCACCACCACCGCCACCACCACCATCATCATCATCATCCTCATCAATTGTCATGAGCGTCATCATGATCATCATCATCCTCATCATCATCGTCATCATCATGATGATGTTCATCACCATCACCATCATCATCATCATCATCGTCACATCTTCATGTTTACCATCAGCATCTTGATCAGCATCATCATTGTTATGGTGACCGCGGTTATCATCGTCATGGTCATTGTGATGGATTAATCATCATCTTCTGTAATGTAAAAGCAAAGCTCGCACAAGGCGGGTAGCGGAAGTATCCAGTAGGCAGAAATGTTCCGGAGCTACGGAAAGAAAACTCTCGCCAATAGGAGCTGCAGTGATGGTCTGAATCTTCCCAACTCTTTTCTCAACTCTTTTCTCGGCTCTATTCTCACCTCTTCCCACCTCTTAGCACCTCTTCTCATCTCTTCTCACCTCTTCCCGCCTAATCTTACCTTTTCCCACCTCTTCTCAACTCTTCTTGGGCCTCTTCTCGCTTCTTCTCACCTCTTATCAAATCTTCTCCCTGGTTCAGCTCTTCTCGGCTCTTCAGCTCTTCTGAACCCTTCTCACGCGTTCTCAATTCTTCTTACGTCGCCTCATCTCTTCTCATCTCTTCTCCGCTTTTCTTAACTCTTCTCAGCCATGTTCAACCCGTCTCAGCTCTTCTCACCTCTGCCCGTTTCTTCCCTGCTACCCTCAAGTCTCTTGTCTAAGCTCTGCTCATACCTTCCCAGCTCTTCTCCCTTCCTCAACTCTTCTCAGCTCTCCAGCGCTTCTCAACCCCTCGCATCTCTTCTCGCTTCTTCCCCGCTTTTCTCATGTCTCTTCTCGAGCCTTTTCTCAATTCTTCTCTCCGCGCGCTACTCCATGCCATCTTTACGCTGCTCTGCCCTGAGGCCCTGTGCTAGGCTGCTCCATGCTACTCCAGTCCTCGGCCCACCCTACTCCTCTATGCCCTGCTCTACACTCCTCTTCTCCTTGCTCTGCTGTTTTACTTATCAAAGGACGTTTCGCAAAGAAAATGCACTCTTTACGGGCATTCGCATTAGCGTTAGCCCAGAAGTCTTAAGTCCATGCGGTCGGCTGGCTCGGGAGTGGAGGTGTCTTAAGTCAAGTTGGCTGGAATAGAGAAGTAACTCAGAAGTCTTAAGTCCAGGTTGAATGGTTCTGACGTAGAGCAATGAGTCGATTGTCAACGTATCGAGTGTGTCTGATGAACAAGTTGTGATTGGTCAAGATTTGTTTGAAATTGATTGACCAAATTTGCTCACAAATGGAGACGACAATCAGGCACAAGGCCGGGGATAGAGGACTGCCCATGGGGCTGCCTCTACATTGACGGATGCATCGATTGCCCAATGCAAAGGTTTGCATGCCCAAGGCCGCCGTGATGAGGAAGGGGACATGTTTGATTCTGATCTTTCTGGTGACGTTGAGCCGTCGGAACGTGCGGCCTTTGATGAGGTCTCCAGGGTTGTTGGATTTTCCAGGATAGACTGAGAAGACCTCATTGACCCCCACATTCATATGTGGGCGAAGGAAATCCAGCAGCATATGCCATGCTCCGATGAACCGCGCTTGATCAATGCTGGTGAAGAAGCCAGCAAGGTCTTGGTTGATGAGGATGAGGTTGCCGTCGATGGGAGCTGCTTGCAGGAATGTGAGTAGGGTGTAAACATCTATGGAAGCGAAGTGGCCTGGGCACGCCACTGGAATGAGTTGTAACATCAATCTGGCCAAGATATTGAGCATTGGTCGAAAGGGTGAGTCCACAAAATAAATGATGGGACGACGGCTTCGGAACGCTTTTTTGTTTTTGGCCAGGATGTAGCCGGCAGGGAGTTGGCAACCCTTGCCAATGGCCCAAGGGTATGATTTTCCATATTGGCGTTGGAGGGCTGAGACCAACAATGACACGATTTCGTGTGGTTCTTGTGGGATGGTTTCAAAAACTGATGCATCCATGAAGGTGGCTTCGATCGCTTGGAAGTAGAGACAAGGGCAGAAGATCCGCAGTGATGAAGCCTGTTTGTCTTCACAATGGAAGACAGCATCTGCAAGAGAGTTGGAAGTCGGCGATGGACATATTCGTGATGTGACAGGTAACTTGTTTGATGTGTTGTTGCCATGGAGAGTGCGCAAGGTCGGAAATGAGATTGGAAGACATGAAGGGAAGTCCGTTCCGTTTGGTCCATTGTTGAAGATCAAACCGGAGAGTGGAGTGGTAGTCCTTTTTGGATGGGCAGACTTCGTTCAGAAGCGAGCCTTCTGCGATAACAGTAAGGTCCTCAGGAAGAAGACCTGCGAGAAGCGACCCTGAGAGAACCCAGTGTGGGTCGGTAGGGTTGATGGCTGCTTTTTTGTAGTTGGACCAGAGTTTACAGCAGCACTGAGCACTGGAGTTCATGGACCATTGGGTGATTGCCTGTTTATGGTTGCAAAGGTGATCAAGCACCGAAGCATTCTTGACAAAGACCGTCTTAAAAGACGGTCTGTGGCATGGGACTTGATGAGCCAATACTTGAAGATGCCACTTTCGAAGGATTTGTTTGAAAGTTTTTTGGAGGTTTGGGCTTAAGGACGAAGGAGCTCTCAGTGCAGAAGCACGTGGGGCGGGCTTTCCCCGCCACCATCGAATGGAGGCATCGATGGCCTGGAGGGACAGTGTGCAATAGGGCTCCTGAATCTTGTTGGCCAGCCCACGTAGTGTATAGCCCAGGGTGAGACCACCCTAGCTGGATCGAAGCATTTTAGTTTGTTCGAAGCTGGCCTTAGTGTTTGATCCCAAAGTCCCGAAGCATGGATGATGGTCCAAAGTTCAAGACGATTCGATCCGAGGCCAAGATGTCTTTGACCACCTGTGGAGTGAATCTGTGTTTGGCCCGTCGCCAGAGTGTGGCAAGGCCAAACTGTGCATTGGTGTTCATGGCAGGTTTCTTGAGAATGCCTTTGCGAGGGTGGAAAAACTGGCAAATGTTGCCGCTCCTGAATAATAGCGAGTTCTAGGCAACGATAGTCAGTTCGTTCAGCAAAAAGAGGAATTGGAGCCCAGACGTAGAGGTTGTTGTGCTCCTTCCAAAACCGAAGAGCTAGCTCTGCTTGGACTAGCTTGCCGTTGGTAAGTTGGAGAAAATTTCTGGAGAGACTGTACTCGCGGTCCAGAGTGTGATGCATGGCGGACACAATATAGAATTTGGGTTGCATGTTCATGATGTGCGTGAAACGAATGTAAACGCACTGAGGACGGAAAAATGCTTGTGAAAAGAGGTTCGAAGAGCCCCACAGGTGATTGAGATTGGCACACCCTTCCAAAATTTCTTTCAGATTTTGATTTGGCCGGAGATCATGAATGACGGCAAGAACCATCATTCAGGTTTGGAGAACGCGAAACCCTTGAAAAAGAGAGATTGTGGAAGCCATGGTGAAGGATGTGAGAATATAGATGACCAGAGTCATCGAATGAAGGACTTGCAGATAGGATTGAAGCACCTTGTGCTTGAGTTTTCTCCGAAGGAGTGGGGCTAGTCAACTGGTCATGCTGATGGCTGCTGTGAAGACTCTGATGAGATTGGAAGCGTTGAAGTTCTTATTCAGCATGGTGACTGGAATGCCCATCATCAGTGCAACCCTCTGGACGGTTTCGATGGCTTCAGCTGGTTGCTTGCCCCACCATGTTTTCGTCTTGGTGATGTTCGTAGTAAGAACCGTTCGTTGAGCATCTGAAAGCGGGAGTTCTTTCAGCCACTTGGCGAAGGTTCGATCAGCCAAGCTGGTGGGCATGTGGTCAGCCAACCAGGAGTTGGAGGTGGTTGGAATTGTGAGTAGACACGTTGGATCAAAAGTTGGTGGAGATGGAGCCGTGGAGTTTCCCAGTAGTGCACGTTGGATTGGTGTGGACTGGGAAGCGGAGCTTGGTTGGCCAGCTCGAGGTGGCGTTGAGATGTCTGGTGTGTCATCTCCCAAGCATTGACGAAGTTTAGCCAGCTGATTGCGAAGATCGGTGATCTCATGTTGGGAATCTGGATCAGTGGAACGGGTAGGAAGCCAACCTTGGATGTGTTCAGCAATGAGTTGTGCTGCATAGTTGGTGTTGGAAGTCTTGTCCAACTTTTTCCCATCCTGCCGATCCTGGGTTTGTGACACCCGATCCAGGTCGGTGCCACGGTTCCTCAACTGAGAGAGGAGTTCCGTCGCAAACACCACAGCCGCAATGTCCCCTGTAGGAACCAAATATAGTTCCCGTCCATGAGCCACTTTCGAAGCCAATGATTGTTGGCTTGCTGATAGAGCAATGCTGCCACTGGCAAGGATAATGGATCACATCCCTCGACGTCTGCCTTCTGAGTGAAGGACGATGAACGGATGACTCGTGCATGGGAATGTCAGTCCGTTGATTTTCTGGTTAGCGTAGTGGTCTCGATCAGTTTGCCAGTGTTCGTTCAAATCAAAGCCATATACTCTGGTAGCTTCATTTTTGTCCGGTTTGGACAACGGACGTGATTGTGGCGTGCTGGTTGAACGTGGCTGCAATGGAGCGATGGAGTTAGGTGGAGTTGGAGAACACGGTTGGGTCGGAGGACAAGATGGTCCTTGAGAGTATGGGATGGTGGGTGGAGGAGGCATGTTCGGTGGAGTGGGCAGAAATTGTTGTGATGCGGCCCAGCTGGTTGGAAGTGCCGGTGGATTCGACGACCACATACGTCCCATCATGAAGGTCTCGACGGAGTTGCTTGGCATATTGTGTACGGTCCGGACAGCTGAGCCCATAAGCCCACACCAGCGCGGAAAGCACGGCAGAGGCTGACGTTGCCCGGGAGGTTCAAGTCGATTCCGCGCAGGCACAGGGGAGCGCGGGCGGTCAGAGTCAGCCATGATATGTGATGTACTCAACAAATGGGAGTCAAGAATCGTTGATTTAAGCAAAACTTTACGGACAGAAACAACCACAGAGTTACAAGAGCCATGCACAGGAAATGACATCAAAGCGAGTCAGCAAGGTAGAAAAAATCAAAGGGTCACACAAAAAACAAAACATGAGCAATCAATCATGAAAGAAAACAAATTGTAAAGGGATGGGTTTGTTGTGGGCGCGGGATTTTGAGGATTTGTGGGAAGTTCATGGCAGCATATGTGATATATATATATATATGTATATATGCTCAGCCCCCCCCAACCCCCCCAACACTACAAAAAACTTTTTTGCACACTGGCCGTTCGGTGTCTTCGTGTGTTCAAGCTTGCAGGAACCAATCGTTTAACCACTGCAGCTATGAACATAGTGGGACTGAGGATCAAGACTGTGTGTTCCAATTTTGAAATGTTCGGCCATGTCCTAGATAAAAACCTTAGTTTCATGCTATGCTTTTGAAAAACATGTTGCATAAATTGGTGGCACACTTTGCTGAAGTAATACGACCATCTTCTCAAGCATTATTGCATCATCGATGGAATCTGCTGTAGACTCATGTTACACTTTCGTGGAGGGATGCTACACTGATTTACCAAGAAACTATTCACTTTTAAAACTACATACATATATATATATACACATACATATGTGCATCTTCAAAGGAAGGTTTTCCTTGATTGACACAGATTTTGCACAGTTTGCAGTGCAGTAATATGACATTTTTTTTCGAGCAAATGCTGCACTAGTTTGAAAGAGGTATTGTGGTAATTGTGCTACTGCACTCTTTGCATAGGCATGTAGCACTTGTTTACATTGCCATAATTATATTTGAATAAGTTTGCTTTAAGATTTAGGATTTATAATTACAATTTGTTTTGCATTGTTTGAAGCCATATTCTACTTTGTTTACAAAGATAAGATATTGCACATTTTGAAGACCTTTTGAAAGTTGAGTCACATAGCACCCTTTTCAAAACAAAACAACATTTCCATAGAACAGTTGTACTCTTTGAAAGGCCATATTGCAGAAGGTGGTGCCATACTTGCTTTACAACAAAAAAATATATATTTTCAACAGGCTTTTGCATCAGGCTTTTGCATCATCAGTGGAATCTACAGTAGGCTCTTGCTACACTTCCTTACAATAATGTTGCACACTTTGCAAACAAGAATCTGTACTTTCAAAGGTAAAACACATGTTTCAATGAATGTATCACTAAGATGGCACTCTTTTCAAAACCATGCTGTAGTAATTCAAGAATAGATTCAATCTTGCAAAGCAGCATTCTACATTTTCCTACAGGAATGCTATGATTTCTGAAATCATTCAGTACATACATAGGAGGGTTCTCCTTAAAAATTGGAAGTAATGCTACACATCTTTCAAAGAATGCAACAATGCTTGCAAAAGGTTCTTGCATACATGGAGGAATGGTGTTCTTTATGCAAAGTCATTTTACAAGTGATGTTTGCATGTTTATGTTCCTTCATTATTTATAGAGAACATATTGCATAAATTGGTGCCTGTTTAAAAATGCACATTTTTTAAATGCTACTTATCTTTCAAACAGTGCCACGCTTTTTGCAAAGGGTTGTTGCATTGAGAATGGTATTCTTTATGCAAAATCATTTTACAAGTGCAGTTTGAAAAATTATTTTTCCTTCATTGTTTATAGAGAACACATTGCATAAATTGGTCCCTGTTTAGAATGCACATGTCCAAACGAACTATTGCATATGTTGAGGCAAACTCCTGTAGAGATGTAGAGTCTATACGTTTTTAAAGCAATGCTGCACTCTTTGGAAAGGCATTTGCACTTGTTTGTTTTGTTGTGTTTATTTATCATTCATGCTTGTTTTGGCTGAAACTATGTATCTATGTAGGACATTGGGAGAGCTGTTGAGACTGCACAGTGGTTGCTTTTGTTACAGAAGCAACACTGTTTGGTTTTGGAAAGAACAGGGTTTGGTATCTTTTGCAAAAATGAAATGTCAAAAAATGCAAAAAAAAGCGCTCACAACACCCCCCTCCCTTTTTTGTGTGTTGAATTTGCCGTGGATTAATCCAGATTAATCCAAGAAAAAAACAAAACAAACCAAAAAAAACCAAAAAAACAAAAACAACAAAAAAAACCAATGTTTTGGGGACTACTTGGATATAGCCATGATCAGACTAGTCTGGAAAATATGTTTTTTTTTTTGGTTTGTTTTGTTTTTTTGTTCTTGGATTAATCTGGATTAATCCACGGCAAATTCAGCATTTTATGAGGATATGTCTAACACTTTTTTAAAAAAATATGAGAAGGCCTGCATGTGAGCTCTAAATCACGCATTTTTGCGCGCCCACAACAAGCCTATGTGATTGTAAAATGTCAGATTGGGGCAACCGAGCAGCTGTGACTTTTTTCCTTCAAAATTGAGTGTCCAGGTTTCCCTAGAAATGCATCAGCCGGTTTCCGGTCTGGAAGCTGGTCCGAATGACCATAGTTGTCCTCAGTTTTCATCACGCCCTTCTACATCTGGAAGGCCCTCATCATCATAAGTTCCTGGCGGTACCCCTTCTGGTAAGGGTGAGCTGACGCCTTTGCGTCGATAGTTGACATTGTCCTCAGAATCGGACCCCGTGTCAGGTGGAAGTTGGTCCCAAATCAACGCGAAGAAGCAATGTCCTGTGTTTGCTATGGGTCAGCGTGTGCTTCTCGGAAGTGGTGACAACTCCGAAGGAGGGAATCTTCAACTGAGCCATGTCGTTCCCTCCAGCATGAAGGCTCAAGCTCTTTCCCTCGATAAAGGGCTCCGATGAGCACCGGAAGTTGTCCTTTGCCTTTCTTTGAGGCTCTGTCCAACAACAGGTCAAGAGCTGCCCAGTGAGGGTAGGTGTTACACCTATTGACCTCCAGTCCCAATGTGTATGCTCAGAATGTTGGAAGCTGGCACCACCGGTATAGTCCTGATGGTAGGTCCAATCAGCCGGACGAGTGAAACCTTCAAGTAAGATGCATTGAGCAGCGAGGACTGATGTGCCATGAAGCAGTGCCCAGGTGTGGCCATTTCTGCCTTTGAATGGTGCAGGCATGGTGAACTGGGAGATTTCTGGCACAGGGATGATCAGAGCCTGATTGTGGGTCGTAGGTAAATTGACGACTTGAGCTCGGGAGATGTCCACAGTGTCTAGGAGGCAAGCCCCAGCCAGGATGTTGGCGGCAAGCCGTGCCTTGTGTTCTGGAATATCGGCGCTGAGGTTTGATATGGCATCAATAGTCGCCATCAGTTGGATCTCGTTGGCAGTGGTGAGAGGTTGAGGCCGAGTTTCCTCACAGAGCTCGCAGGCAGCCTTCATGCGAGATTTGTGATTGAGGGCGAACTTGACCTTCTTTTCCCAATTATCTTGGGTAGTGTCCGCATAATTGAGACGGACTTCGCCATCTTTCAAAGGGGTTGCTTCCCTGGACTTGGGTTGGCGTTTGTGTTTGGGTTTCTCCTGCCACTGAGTCTTGGCAGGTCTAGAGGCCTGTTTTTTGCCCGAATAGGCAGGATTGGAATGGTGGGAAGAGTGGTCATGGGAAAAGGCGGTGAGAGGTTTTGAATGGGAGGAAGCCGGTGCTGCCGAGAGGTGAGCAGCAGGATAAGGTTTGCTGGAAGTGTCGTGGGTCTGGTGGGTTGAGGGATCCCACCACTCTTGGGTGGTTTTGGTCTTTGACTGTGGGTTATGTGGATCCCACCAGCCCTGTAGAGTCGTTGGGTCTTGTTGTTGGTCATGTGATACCTCCTTTTTGGGAGAGGACCAACCTGGGCGAGAGACTCTTGAGATTGAGGTGCCGGATCCTGGGCTCTTGGTCCCTTAAAATGTTGGGGAGGACCATGTCTGGAGAAGTCATAGCTGGAGGAGCGTTGATCGGGCGATACTGATCGAAGACGCACATAATCCCCACGGCGAGGCCTGGAGGAGCCCGTCGACCTGGCACGCCGACGTGGTGGGCTTCGAGGCACTGAGATGGGACGTTTTTGTCCCTATGGGATTCTCTGATCGGTACTGGGGAGCGTGACCGACGTGGAGGGTATGATGGACCAGGGAAATTTGAAGGTTGGAAGACACTAGGAAGTGTCTGTGGTGGTGGTGGACTTGGGAAAATGGTAAGAGGTGGTGTCAGTGAAGGCAATTGAGATTCCTTGAACTTCTTGAGGGCCATCTCCAAGTCCTCCTGGACATTTGAGCGTAGTTTTTTGAGCATCTCGTCAGTATGTGGAAGGAGTCACTTCAGGTTGGGCCTTTGGTGATGGTGGTTCAGGTTGGACAGGCACCTGTGGAGAGTGTGCCTGCGGTTGTGGAGTATTGGTCGACTGTTGTGGCAGTAGTTGTTGAAGGTCGTGGATATGGGACATTGATTGGCTCGCGAGCGGCTGGTTGAGCAGCGCATTTTGTTGTTGTAATGCATTAATCTGAGCCTGAGTCTGAGCTTGGGGCTGTGCCTACTGTTGGAGGTGAGAATCACCTCCATAAATTTGTCCAGGGGTGCCCTGATGTGGAGGAGCTACACTTGTTGATGGATTCCACATAGAGTTCCACATCTGATCAAGATTAGTCGAAACAGTGCCCATCCAGGCACGAGAATTCCACGGAAATGGAAACATGGCGGCAGCAAAAATTGCCAGGTAAAGGTTAACCAACAGTTCAAACTGAATGATGCATCCAACAACTAGTGCAGACGTCGTGAAAAGGCTCTAGGCCCTCGGTAGTCGAGTCAAAACCCCATAGACGGCTGACGTGTTCAACCGTTGAATTAATGCACAACTTTACCGTACCAGATCAACCAAAAAGAAAGTGACCACACCTGGAAGGCATGTACCTGCCTGGAACATCCCCCATGTTGCAAATTGCGGCAAAAGCTGAGCAGTCTCTCGAGCAGCACTGAAAAAGGAGGTTATCGCAGCTCAAGTCTACCAACCCTTGAAGTTCAGGCCAAAAACGATGAGTCCCCAGCACAGCGGGCAGTTGTTCAAAACGTCGACAGTCGACAGGGTGAAAATCGAAAAATTGCCAACTGTTTCACTTTACTTCACCGAATTACCAGGTTGAAAAATGTAGATTCAGAAATCAAGTCGGAGGATCGAAGTTCCAACCTAGAAAGGTATTCCCCGAAGGGTTCATGCCACCTTGACGACTCCAGCATGAGTCACACACTTGCTCAGAACTGTCATTGTGATTTTTTTTGCGAATGCATCTTACGTACAAAAACAATCGGGCCCTTAAAACCTGACAGGAGTGAAGCGCTGAGAGGACCCGAAAAACAGTGGAAAGCTGCCATCACCATAGCTAGTGCAAATTAGGGTGAATTGGAAGCCGACCCTTCCCCTTTCAACAAAGCCGCATCGCTCCCAACTTGACAGATTGCTAAAACCGTGCAAAACTTGCTCACATTCAGCGGTTTTTTTTGGGGGGGCCGTCAAAAAGAAGTCCAACAAAAAGGAAGAGGTGCAAACGAGAAAAACAAATATCTTTCACGTCTTTCTTCCTTGAGCTTTGCCGCAACATAACAAGAGGGGCTTCACAATAAACAACCTTGAAGTAGAATGTAAAAAAAAAAAAAAAAAAAAAAAAAAAAAAAAAAAAAAAAAAAAGAAAACAAAAAAAACAAAAAAAAAAAAAAATAAAAAAAAAAAAAAAAAAAAAAAAAAAAAAAAAAGAAATAAAAAAAAAAAAAAAAAAAAAAAAAAAAAAAAAAAAAAAAAAAAAAAAAAAACAAAAAAAAAAAAAAAAAAAAAAAAAAAAAAAACAAAAAAAAAAAACAAAAAAATAAAAAAACAAAAAAAAAAAAAAAAAAAAAAAAAACAAAAAAAAAAAAAAAAAAAAAAAAAAAAAAAAAAAAAAACCAACGCAAACTTAAGACTGCAACTTAGTAGCGACAAAGCTATGCGACACAGTGCTCAACACCAATTTTGAGAAACATATCTCAAGAGCGGTGGCCACGCTTTTTCCCCCGCTAGCAAACGAGTTTTGCAAATATCTTTTTGCAGTTTTGATTGGGGCAATTGAAATTGGATCAAAAACTGAAACAAACCTGTTGATGGCCGAACCAGCCACCATCCAACAAATCCGACACAGACCTTGGCTGAAACAGCCAGTTGGAATACCAAGCCGACTTCAGCTTTGGCAAAGTCATCTTTGGCCCCTCTTTCTGAATATGCAACATGGGCGGCCCACGAGATCCCCACTTGCTGTATTTCAACTGCTGAAACAGCTTTTGGAGCCCCGAAGTTCCAACTATCCATATTTGGACTAAGCGCAGATCTCTTTCAGCTTGCTTGATTCAAAGGGCCCGTAGCACTACAGTGTGCACAGCTGGCTGATTCTGAGTCAGCATTCTTGAGCTGAAACAGCTGCAGAAGGAAACACATTGAAATTGAAATGTGTGAGCTTTTTTTAAAAAAAATCGTTGTTGCACCTGTTATAAATCAATTGCTGTTTGCTGAACGGAGTCTACAGGGAGGTTGCTGCCGCAACGCATGTTTATCCACTTGTCATTTTTTTGCATCTCACATCCGACTTTGAAGACAGCACCACACCGCAGTCTATGTGGCTAAGATCCCGGCCCTTTCCAGCTGATCTGACTTTGGTCGATGCCGCGGTGGCATACTTGTGGCCAAAGCAGCCACCAAAAGCCGAAGCAGCTAAGTGGCCGAAGCAGCTACAGTGGCCGGGACGGCTGCCGCCTCTTTGGCGTAGAGATGGTGTGGCCAGTTTTACGTGAAGTGCTTGAGCCGAGGCTCCTGAAGGGAAGCGGATCTCAGACATGCTCCTAAGGAGAGGACAATTCGTCCTGTCTTTAGGAGGTTCAAGGACGACCCCGAGGCTCCTAAGGAGATGACAACAAGAGGACAAAGGCCTTTGAAAAACTCATATTTAAGAGATTTAAGAGTATTTCAGTTTCGTCCCCTTGTCGTCTCCTGCCCTTAGGAGGTTCAAGGACGTCCCCGATGCTCCTAAGGAGAGGACAATCCCACCCGTTGATTCGAGGTCCGTTGAATTTTTTTTGATGCTCCTAAGGAGAGGGCAAAAAACACATATTAAGTAGCCAAGCCTGTCTCCAAATCAAATCTTTCGTTGGATCTCCCAATCTTTGTGGGTAATCATCTCTTAGATTCAACCGATTGGTAGATTCCATGTAGCGACCAGAAACCCAAAATCTTTACCCTGACGCTTCAACCCACCCAAGCCAATTCCTACTTTTTCGAAAAGTCCATCACGACCTGCTATGTACAAAAACTAACTAAGTTAGTGATGCAGCTTCAAAGTGAGAAGTTGGAACAGCGTCAAAACAAGCCAAAGCAGCTTTGACAGCCGGAAGCAGCTTGCCTAATGCTGCAAGGGCTTGGCTGAAACAGCTGCCGCGAAGGCCGATGCAGCCTCGCTTGAGGTCAAAATTTCACCGCAAGCAGGAGCCGAGTCTGACGCAGGGCCGAAACAGCCCTCCTCGCTGCGTGGACATGCTGAGCCGAAGCAGCCGAACGGCCACCACTCTCCTGAAGCCAATGTCTGACTGCTCCAGAGCTCGCCTTTGTCCCCTGATGCTTTGGGAAGCAATTTTTGCATGTGAATGGGCTTTGTGATTTCATCGTTTGCTCAGACGCTTGTCAATCCGCTTTGGCTAGAACCGTGCAGTCAACACCCCATGGTGTGCGCAACCAAGTTCCCAGCTCTGGGTAATGACATGAAATACGGAACTGCGAGCCACATTTCAATCCCAAGACAACCCACTTGGATCGAAGCCATCTGCCATTGCAAAAGCAGCAATGCTGCTGTCGTGTTTGACAGCTACTGACCCCAATTGCAAACGAGAAATAAAAATAAACCAGCAAGAATTTCAATTACCTCTTCAGCTGCCTCGACGAGAAAAATTGAAAGAGCACATGGAAAGTGAAAAAAGTATGTAGACGTATGAATTTTGAAAAGGAAAGGACAGGGGAAACAAACAACATGTTCCGTACATGTCTTCGATGTCACAAGTTAGGGTTGCAAAGGGTATTCCAAATCAGTCATTGTTGAAGCAAATGAGATTCTCAAATAGCTTAGCTTCACAAAAAAATGCAAAACATATCTCAGGTCACCCAAAAAAGAAAATACAAAAATACAGCTAAATATGAGCAAGAAAAGTGAAATCAAGTGGTTTGAAAACGGCACGGTGGTTCTTGGGTTAGCCACATCCCATCAAGGAACCTTGATATGAACATTGAAGCAGGTACGTCACGGTGATCAGCCGTGATATCCGCATGTACTGTGGCCGCTTCGTTGGACCACCGCCCACAGTACATGGATGGCCCCCCTGCAGTTTCAATTTGACTATCGTTTGCACAACCGACCCTAAAAGACAAAATCCGCATAGAAGTTTTACATCTCTTCAGATGGTTCACACACACACACTTACACTTCTTTCACCAACAACACTTTTACACGGAACTCTTTCGACATGCATTTCTTGTGCGCACCGATCCTCCACCATCTCTTCTCTTTTTCCTGCCTTTCCCATTCCATTTCCACCTCTCCCCGGCTGCTTTTTGGAAAAGGTTGACATGTGGGGTTGCGCATTTCTTGCAGTCACTTGTCTGTCTGAGCTACTTCTGCTGTGACCTGCCTCCTGTAGCTTCTGCAACCCAAGTCTTCTCTCTTCGCGCAGCTGTTAGAATGTATTTAGCAACCCCCAGCTGTCGAGCCCTCCCTACAGTCTTGGGCACTTTTTGCCGACCTGATCTTCCAAGAGCGCCCCGGTGCCCTCAATGTTTCTTTAATATATCGACATATTTTGACATGAAAACCGAGCTCTCGCCACAGTCCTGTGCACTTTTTGTCGCCAACTTTTACAGATCGAGGCCCGAAACCGCGGAAACAGAGAGCCTACTTCCACGACCGCAGAAGCCCGTTTACCCGAAAAAACGCTCAATTTCGCGCCCGAAAGTGTTTTCACCCGTGAGCTTGCACGCTTCCGAATCACATTTCCCAAATACTTCATGATGGGTGGTTGACATGATGATGTGGTTGACGTGATGAGACATGAACATGATGACAAGACTGCCCCGGGACATTCGTCCGTAACTCGGAAGTTTCCGAACTAAACTTCCTGAAGCGTGCCCCCAACGAGAAGCAATGCTTTGAGGCCCACTCTGCAACGAAATTGCCACTGATCTACGCGAAATAGAAGGTCAAGCAATCCGGCGAAACCGGCGATTAGCGTCAGCCCTATATTAAAATCCGGCGATGCCTTCAATTGAAAGAATTTTAGCCAATACAACACTGAGAAAAAGCGCGCAGGGGTAACAACCACAACCACAACCACAACCACAACCATAACGACGACGACGACGACAACAACAACAACAACAAACAACAAACAACAAACAAAAAAACAAACAAAAAAACAAACAAAAAACAACAACCAACAACAACAAACAACAAACAACAAAAAACAAACAACAAACAACAACCACCACCACCAACAACAACAACAACAACAACAACGAGAAGCACAACCAAAAACCAACAACCAACAGCCAACGACACACAACAAACAACAAACTGCAAACAGAAAAACCACAAACAACAAACAATTAAAAAAAAACGCAACAAACAACAAACAACCAACAGCCAACAACCAACAACCAACAACAACAACAACAACACCAGCACCACCACCAACAACAACAACAACAACCAACAGCAACAACAACACCAGCAACAACAACAACAACAACAGCAACAACAGCAACAACAGCAACAACAAACAAACAACAAACAAACAAACAAACCAACAAACAAACAAAACAAAACAAAACAAAAAAAAACAAAACAAACAAACAAACAACAAAACCACCATACCAACCACCCAACCACACAACCCACCTACCCAACCACCCACCCACCCACCCACCCAACCACCCAACCAACCAAAACCACAACCACAACCACAACAACAACAACAACAAAAACAACAACAACAACGAGAAGCACAACCAAAAACCAACAACCAACAGCCAACAACACACAACAAACAACAAACTGCAAACAGAAAAACAACAAACAACAAACAACTAGAAAAAACACAACAAACAACCAACAGCCAACAACCAACAACCAACAACCAACAACAACAACAGCAACAACAACAACAGCAACAACAACAGCGACAACAACAACAACAACAACAACCACAACAACAACAACAACGACAACAACAACAACAACAACAGAGCAAGCAGGCGACATTCTGGGCAACAGCAACAACCTTTGGGCCATCGCGATACTCTATATACTCTAATCTACCCTACCCTACTCTTTTTTACTCAACTCTACCCGACCCTAGCCTACCACACTAAACTCTAGGATGCTCTACGCTCCTTTCCTCTCCTTTCACCTCCCCTCCTCTCGCCCTTGATCACCGACCGTCGTCGTTCATTCACAATTCTTACCGAGCCTGGAACTGCGAATTTGAAACCGCGGTGCTCTGCGTGCTCGGAGGCGTTTTTTCCGCTTTGCAGGGAAGACTGCCAGAAGGACTTGAATAAGTAGGGTATGGCTCCGAACCTGAAGCTCTTTGATGACTCCTTGGGCACTTGGACGCAGTGTAGCGAAGACTGCTTGGATCAGCGCCCGCCATGTCGCACAAAATTCATCAAAATTCATCAAAATTCGCTGCGTCAGCTACTGGGCCGGACTTCCCGGATTGCCGCATACTGAAGCCAAGGCAAGGAGGATCCATGCGGCCGTGAAAAATCAACAGCTCAGAGAACCCCTTTATTATTCAAAAAACCTTTGGTTGGAGAACACCTCAGGCTTGAATAGGTCGCATCACTCCGGATCAATTGAATAGGATTGAGATTTTGGACACAAAGTGGCTCAACAGGGGCCGAAGAACTTAGCAAGAAACATGGACAATGACGCAGCTGCCCGTGCGTGGCCTTCCTGCCACCAGGCGCAGAGCTACAAAGTGAAAGGGTGCCCAACAGTCCCATTGACTCCTGGCAGCCACAAAGAGACACAGCGGCAGAGTAGCACCAAAGTGAAGTCCCCACAGCGTCCTTGATCGGTCATGATCCCACGGGTACAGTATAATTAGGTCAGTCAAGATTACTTGGAGTAAATGAGCTAACTCTTTTTTTAAACATTTGTGAAAGAAGTTTGGAGGTTGTTAAATTAACTTTCAAGGTTGGAAAAAACTATGAAATTAATTTTTGATGGTAAATTTCAAATGTATTTTGAAAACTCTGTTTTTTGTCACATGTATATATATATACATACATAAATACATATATATATATATATGTTTGTTTGTTTCTTTCTTTCTTTCTTCCCCCTTTCTTTCCTTCTTTCTTTCATTTCTTTTATTTATCCACTGGTTTTTTGATTGGCTGAACTGCATTTTCCTTTTTTAAAATATGTGCTTGATCTTCTCTTAGGGTTACTGTATATGTGCTGCTGGCATGTGCATGGGTTTACTTCGTTTGTTTTGACAGGATAACATGTATTTCCTTTGTGACAAATCTATGTGAAGGTCATGAAAGAAAACGCATGTGGTCATTCCTCTGCAGCAGCCAGGACATGGGGGCTACTTGCTTGTATCTGGGTTACTTTGTTTCGAGCTACCTTCATTGTATCTGTGAATATTGTGGGTCAACCCTTTTTCGCACAATGTGATTGCAATGTTTGATGGTTCTGGTTCGTGTGAATTTTTCAATCAGCGACAATGAACAGTAAAATCACACATGAGGCAGCCACACATGGGTGTGGGAACATGAATGTACATGTGGCATTAATCTTTCCAACCTGTCAGCTGTGCTCTGTTAAAAAATTACACATGAAACAAATGATAGTCAAATCTAAAATCTAAAGCAGTTCAAAGAGCCCTCAACCATGGTTGTGGGTGTTTGTGCGCGTTTTCTCCAAGCCTTTGGCTAGCATGCATTCGGCTTAGCATGAAGAATGATGCGTCAGTAAATGGTTTAGGGCTATTTCGGGCATGTTTTTTTTCCCGGCCCAAACAAATGGTTGCAACTTTGTGGGGTTTTAACTTTTTGCTCCACATCCGCCTCCTCGTCCTCCTCCTCCTCCTCCCGCCGCTGTCTCCTCCCGCGGTCTCGATCCTCTTGTCTCTATCAACTTGCCTCTTATCAACTTGCTCTATCAACTTGTCTCTATCAACTTGTCTCTGTTCACTTGTCTCTATCAACTTGTCCGCGCCGATCCGCCCATGATCCCGGTTCAAACGAACGTGTTCCGCAGCTGTCCGCAGGACAAGCTTCCCCATCCATCTTCTGGGACACGTTTTGTCCTGCAAAACACAGCATGTCGTGGATTTGATATCTCTCAAAAACGCAGTTCGTGCGAGGCATCCCTCAAAAAGTGACAGTTGAAGATGTGAAAACGAAGCTTTCGTGGAAGACTTCCCTCAAAAGATGATAGTTGAATATGTGAAAACGAAGCTTTCGTGCGAGGCTTCCCTCAAAAAGTGACAGTCCAAGGTGTGAGATGTCTTTGTTGTGAGATTTCTTTGCTGTAAGATCTCTTGGCTGTGGGATCTCTTGGCTGTGAGCTCTTTTGGCTGTGAGATCTCTTGGCTGTGAGATTTCTTGGCTGTGAGATCTCTTGGCTGTGAGATCTCTTGGCTGTGAAATCACTTGGCTCTGAGATCTCTTGGCTGTGAGATCTCTTGGCTGTGAGATCTCTTGGCTGTGAGATCTCTTGGCTGTGAGATCTCTTGGCTGTGAGATCCCTTGGCTGTGAGATCCCTTGGCTGTGAGGTTTCTTGGCTGTGAGATCTCTTGGCCGTGAGATCTCTTTGCTGTGAGATCTCTTTGTCTGAGATCTCTTGGCTGTGAAGTCCACTGCAGCAATCTGAATTAATCTGACAATGTTTGACACATATCCACTTCCTTTTTTTTTATGCAGGGCTTATTCCTCTGCCCTGCATTGGTAGTCAGGCGCTTTGCCTTGGCAAAAATGAAAAGCTCGTTCCTTTCCGAACCCTGGGTGCTCAAAATGCTGCTGCGTCCAAAAGAGGTGTGCTGAGGTGTGCTGGAGAACACAAATCACACACGCGCACATACTCTGTACAAGTGTGGATATACTTGACAGATCTTGGCAGTAAACACATTACAGATCCATGCGGATTCAGTATCGACAGTATCGATACGTACAAATCAAAAGCAATCATTACCTCTATACATGGATTCCTAGGGATGTGATGGGATGTGATACTTCGACATCTACCTGTCTTTCCAAATCTGGGCTTCGCAGACTTGTACAGATGCATAATATCCAACATTTTAATTACAACTTCTTTGCCGTAGACATCAAAGTTCATCAGAATCAGCAAGCACGTCTGGGCAGGGTCACGAGCCAAAACATCGAAGGACTGTTGCAAGAGTGGAGTGAAAGCGTGAGAATGCTGTAACGCGAATCATGAGAAGCTTTCTGTCGACCTGCCATTGAAGCGGATGAGCCCAATTTTGCCACAGTTTGGTCGCAAGTGGTGCAGCTTCCAATGGTTTACGTTGCAAAGCCAATGCTATCTGATGCTATCCTCATAGATCACAAGATCACACGGCACGCATCGCCCCAGTGCCTGCAGTTGGATGAAGATGCCACCCCTGGCACTGCTGCCAGGCCTTGCGGCGCTGCTGATTGCCACTGGGGCCCGAACAGTATTAGGAAGTCATTATTCGGTACTTCAACGACTTCGCATCACTTTCGTGGATGCAAGGCATACGCAACTCAAGAAAAGAACTATAAATGGAAGGTCAGGGCTTTGGGCGGTTTCGGTTTGTGTTGTTTTTCATTTTGTCATCTGAATGAATTCTACAGGCTGAAGGCACGCCCATATTTCCGAGTTGGGGCAAAGGAGCCTTTATCTGTTCTTCTTCTCAGCATCTCGTGAAAATTACCATCAAGACTGGGCCCTAGCCTGGGAGTTGGACTCCCCCTTACATAGTTGCAATTTGATCCGCTGTCAAGCATGTCAAACCTTGGAGCTCAAAAACAGCGTGCCACGTGCTATCAATAGTCAACCAGCACAAAAAGAATTCTGCCAAGTCAATATAGTATCCTAAAAGTACCCAAGAAGTTTACATGGAGTAGAGGCAGGCGAGATAGTTAGTTCCAATGATCTATTCCAACAAATTCCAAACTGCCACATGTCTAAAATCTTAAATAATACCACTAGTACCCGCACAAGACGGGGCGGAAGCTGCCTTAGGGATTTACTATAAGACATTTTTCATCTATAGAATTTGCATGCGCCGTGCGCCAGCCAGGCCCGTGCGTGCGTGCTTTGTGCGAAGCTGTTGCACAGATGTTGTCCAAGAACATGACCTGCGCACGGCCCCGGCGCAATCCAACGCCAAGCAAACACTTTCCTCACACTTCACAGTACACGCTTCACACCCTGCACTTCGCACTTCACACTTGCACTTCTCACTCGACACTTCATCTCACCTCAAATCAGGTGAGCTCTTCTCACCTCATCTCAGCTCTTCTCATCTCATCCCATTTCTTCTTACATGTCATCTAAGTAAGTTCTTCTCAACTGTTTTCATCTCATCCGAGCACTGATCAACCTTTCTCATCTCCTCGAAGTTCGCCTCAACTCATCTCAGCTGTTCTGCACGCCAGCAAGCTTTTACTGTGAGAGAGAAGTCTCTTGCACACACACACACAAACCATTGGGCGCAGAAAGCTTTTGCACACAGAAACTTGAGACACAGATGCATTTACACAGAAAAGCCTCTCCAAAATACTTTGAACCACAAAGCTTGCACGAAGCACTTCCCAGTACTATTTTGCCCTACAAAGCTTGCACAAAGCACTTCCCAGTACTACTTTGTACTACAAAGCTTGCACAAAGCACTTCCCAGTACTATTTTGTACTACAAAGCTGACACAAAACACGTTCCCGTACTACTATGTACTTCAAAGCTTGCACAAAGCACTTCCCAGTACTACTTTGTACTACAAACCTTCCGCAAAGCACTTCCCAGTACAACTTTGTACTACAAGCAATCTGCTGTTTTGTCACCCGGAGCCCACGTCGTGTGCGGCGAAGAACGAAACGCCTTGAGCGCCGGCCTAAGCCCTAGGTGCTGCGGCCACTGATCCTTCTCCGCCCTTCGAGCTGTCAATTTGTACTACAAACCTTGCGCAAAGCACTTCCCAGTACAACTTTGTACTACAAAGCTTGCACAAAGCACTTCCCAGTACTACTTTGTACTACAAAGCTTGCGCGAAGCACTTCCCAGTACTACTTTGTACTACAAAGCTTGCACAAAGCACTTTCCAGTACAACTTTGTACTGCAAAGCTTGCACAAAGCACTTCCCAGTACTACTTTGTACTAGAAAGCTTGCACAAGGCACTTCCCAGTACTACTTTGTACTACAAACCTTGCGCAAAGCACTTCCCACTTCCCAGTACTACTTTGTACTACAAAGATTGCGCGAAGCACTTCCAAAGCACTTTCCAGTACAACTTTGTACTACAAAGCTTGAACAAAGCACTTCCCAGTACTACTTTGTACTACAAAGATTGCACGAAGCATTTCCCAGTACTACTTTGTACTACAAAGCTTGCACAAAGCACTTCCCAGTACTACTTTGTACTACAAAGCTTGCACAAAGCACGTTCCAGTACTACTTTGTACTACAGAGCTTGCACAAAGCACGTTCCAAGTGCTACTTTGTACTACAAAGCTTGCACAAAGCACTTCCCAGTACTACTTTGTACTACAAAGCTTGCACAAAGCACTTCCCAGTACTACTTTGTACTACAAAGCTGACACAAACACGTTCCAGTACTACTTTGTACTACAAAATTTGCACAAAGTACTTCCCAGTACTACTTTGTACTACAAAGCTTGCACAAAGCACGTTCCCAGTACTATTTTGTATTACGAAGCTTGCACGTTCCAGAACTACTTTGTACTACAGAGCTTGCACAAAGCAGTTCCCAGTACTACTTTGTACTACAAAGCTTGCACAAAGCACTTCCCAGTACTACTTTGTACTACAAAGTTTGCACAAAGCACGTTCCAGTACTACTTTGTACTACGCAGCTTGCACGAAGCACTTCCCAGTACTACTTTGTACTACAAAGTTGCACAAAGCACTTCCCAGTACTACTTTGTACTACAAAGATTGCACGAAGCATTTCCCAGTACTACTTTGTACTACAAAGCTTGCAAAAAGTACTTCCTAGTACTGCTGTGTACTGCAAAGCTTGCACAAAGCACTTCCCAGTACTACTTTGTACTACAAAGATTGCACGAAGCATTTCCCAGTACTACTTTGTACTACAAAGTTTGCACAAAGCACTTCCCAGCACTACTTTGTACTACGAAGCTTGCGCAAAGCACTTCCCAGTACTACTTTGTACTACAAAGCTTGCACAAAGTACGTCCCAGTACTAGATTGTGATACAAAGCTGGTGCAAAGAAAGCTATTACACACAGCAAGTTCTTTCGCAGAGAAGAATTTACACACAGCAAGCTTCTTAAACAGAGAAGCTTTTACACACAGCAAGCTTTTACACAGAGAAGCTTTTACACACAGCAAACTTTCACACACAGCAAGCTTTCACACACAGCAAGCGTTTACACACGCACAGCAAGCTTTTTAAACAGAGAAGCTTTTACACACAGACAAGCTTTTACACACAACAAGCTTTTGCACAGAGAAGCTTTTACACACAGCAAGCTTTCACACACCCCAGCAAGCGTTTACACACAGAACACTTACACACAGGGCTTTTTTACACATGGCAAGCGTTTACACACGCACAGCAAGCTTTTTAAACAGAGAAGCTTTTACACACAGAGAAGCTTTTACACACAACAAGCTTTTGCACAGAGAAGCTTTTACACACAGCAAGCTTTCACACACCCCAGCAAGCGTTTACACACAGAACACAACTTACACACAGTGCTTTTTTACACATGGCTAGTATTTACAGTCGCAGCAAGCTTTTTAAACAGCGAAGCCTTTACACACAGAGAAGCTTTTACACACAACAAACTTTTAGACACAAAATCTTTTACACCCAAAATCTTTTACACACAGCAAGCTTTTGCAGAAAAACGCATTTACACAGAGAAGCTTTCTTGTACATAACCACAACAGGAATTGCAGCTCCAAAACCGGATATCTCGACACCAAAGCGAAAAAAAGACGATTTTGAAGCACTTTTTAAAGGGAATTTCAAAAGGAAAAAAATGCTTTGTAACCAGGGTTCAGGTTTGTAGCCAGGGTTCAGGGTTTTTGGGTGGTGTAAAGTAACCACCAAACAGCTCACAGCATATATCAACCCACACAACACAACAATACCGAAACAAGAGCAAACATAGTTCACAACGCACCCCATTGATCCCAAGAGCACAGAGCACCTTTTTCATTGCTCACCCATGGCAAGCACACTTGTCGTCCAGCATTTGTTGTTGCTTAAGACACTTCTTCCAAAACCCAGCAAAACCTAATACCCTAGCAAGTCCTATGACTCCACCTCATTGTCGAGTTCTTCCATTTCCTCAGATTCTGCTTCTTCTCCATCATGAGCGTCATCCTGTCCATCATCATGTTCATCACTCGGTTCGCATTCTGCTTCACCATCCTGATGCTTCTCTTGTTTCTTTGCTTCTTTCTTGGCTTCATCAAGCAGCGCATCCTGCAGTTACAGGCAGCCATGTTCTGAGATGTTGTTATCACTGTCGGTTTATCAAGTGTAACTGGAATACTGCATGGGTGAATGCTGCATTTTTCTTCCCCTGTCAGACCCTCATGGCCATAGCCGGAGCAGTCTTGCCATCATGTTTCAGCAACTCATCTTTCAGCAGCTCCTTGCATGAGCAGTAAAAAACTGTAGATGGTGTATATGAATCAGTACAACAAACTTTTTGCAAACTTTTTGCATCCAAATTGCAAACACATGCCAGCATAAATGACAAAAGTTCAAAGTTGTAGGAGTTTCAGTCTTGTGAAATTATTTGATGTCAAGGAACTGCGATGTGATGGAACTTGTCATCTGGAACGCCAGGTCGAGGCTTCATCTTTCAGGGTTGAAATATTTAGAATCAGAAAATGATACATTGCACCATGATGTGCCATCTAAAATGAACTTGTTTAACAGATAAAATAGAATATCAAGTCTGAAACAAATTTTGCAACCGCCACCCTCAGCACTTCTTTGTTGACTCGTGAATCCTTGAAACCGTAGACTCCGCTGCCATACTGATATTTCCAAACACGAAGTGGGGCATTGGCAGCACTGGGGCGTTTCATAGGAGGGCTGCTGCCAGAGACTGTGCATGGTGAGGCTGCTGGGCGCTTCAACACTGACTTCTTTCCTGCTTTGCTAGTATTTTCTTCTTCATTGTCAGTTGGGTCAACATTTTTGTCAGGTGTTTCCTTCTCTTCAGTTTCCTCCTCCTCAGTCTTCTTTTTTCTTGCCACTGTCTTTGTATTCTCACTCTTCTTTGGTCTGCCTGCTTTGCCTTTGGCTTTCGCCTTCGCCTTTGGCTTCCCTTTGGCCTTTGTTGCAGGTTTCTTCACTATGGGCTTGCTATTCTCACCGGCTGTTTCTTTTTTTTCTGTTGGCTGTGCTGGCTTTCGTCCTGGTTTCTTTCTCTCAGTTCCAGCTTTTGGGGCTGGCTCATCACATTGCTCGTCAGAAAGCGAATTAACATCAAAGAAATTCTGGACAAAAACATTGGCCAAACACCCAAAGCCAGGGTATCTGCAGCCAAACTGCTATGAACTATCAACATCACAAGAAACCTTTGGAGTTACATGCCATCAAACTTAAAACATGGTTTAATTGAGACGCTCAAATTGTGAAATTGTTTGCACATGCTGTCCAGATATCAGCAAATCTACAGCAGAAACAGCCTTTATTTTGTCCCACAAAGCGCCATAAAGCACGCTGTTTCTAAGTCAGAGTCAGAGAACAAAAATTGAATGCATTGTTTTGAATGATTCAATACACGCTGCTGCTCCTGCTGCTGCCGACCGATGGGCACACAATATTTTGTTTGTTACAATAAGACATGACATTAGCATCAACGAAACCCGTGGAATTGTAGAGTCAATTGCTTTGCCATACAACAGCTAGGGCATCAGCGTGAACAAATCCCAAACCCAATTTCTTCAAGACTTAGGACAACTTGTAAGCTGTCTTGGCCTTTAACATCAAGCTTGCGGTCAGTGAAATCTTGGGCTTCACCCCGACAATGCATGCCGGGGCTCCTCTGTCAACACGCACCCTACCTTAAAGAACAATGTAAACAAAACAACATGCGTATCAAACAAAAAGCAACATGCGACAAAGTGACAACACAGCCCAACAACTTAGGAAAACACATCCCAGGTCAACGCACAGTGTGCGTTTGCAGGCAACTTGGACACTTTGTTCTCTTTGAAGAAGACTGTCCCAAGTTGAGACGCACGAAGCTGGTGAAGGTCAGCATCTGCAGGCAATGGCTTAGGTTCGAAAGTGTGGACCCTTTGCTTCGGCTGGAGCTTGTATCTGAAATTCTGAACCTCTCCATTGTCCTGTGTCAAACATTGGAAGGGCTTGATACCACATAGCATCAAACATGTTGAAGCAAACATCGCACTAGCAAGCAATCACCTTGAGATACCTTGCGCAAGCCTTGAACAAGCAAGCACTTTAACACACCAGCATTGTCACCATGAGAATGCTGTTACTTTCAGCAGCATGGGTCGTTCAGCATTTGTTCCATATCATGGTCGGCCACCGTCACTGTCACTTGCATCACTCCCCGATTTGATGCCAGTTTGCACAAAAGGTCTGCAAGACACAGAACCTCCTTGCCATTGTTCGTGACCCAGTTGACCAATTGTGTATCCTTGTAGATCAGGAATGGCAGGGAAGCCGTTGGAGGTGCAGTTGCCACACACTTAGCATTGGCATCTTGGGTTGGAACATCACTAAAACATGTATGGAATTGTATGGATCATATTTGGTGCTAGATTAGCAATTACCTTGACAATCCTTCACCATATACGGTTTATTGAAGTACGTTTGTTGACAATACCGTGACTATGTTCTGAATATGACATTCTAATGCATTTTTTTAATCTACAGCATGTTGGTAGATCCATGTACAATTGCATCCTTGTATATAACACCTAGTGACAACATGTGAGAACATATCACTCAGCATGCAGCCGTGGCACCCAAGGCAATCTCTTTGAAATTGCCGACGTTGAAGCTCAGCAGTTCACCAGCTTCGACCTCAGCATCTGTGCCTGCATCGTTCACCATCCAAATCTCCAGCTCAACATTGATATACACCTTGATGGACGGTCCACGGGGATATGCAGCCATAGCCAAGATCCTTAGTCAGAACAGAACATGATATTGAACATATCAAGGGTAAAGGAAACAAGAGAAGTAAAGAGCAAGCAGCATATATTTGTTGAAGCTCAGGCATGCTCAAACAACACAAACAACTCAACAATATTGACAAGAAACTGTTGTGTGCTGCGGAAGTCTTGCTCTGGCACCGATGCCAAATCAACAACACGGCTCACGTCCAATGGCTTGTCATTGTCTTTGAACTCTGGCTGACATGATGTCCGATTTTGGCGGTTTGGGGTGCCAGCTGTGGCAGTCTGAGCTTTGAACAGTTGGAGTTGAAGCTGAGCTTTTCAACGCCCTCTTGACCACTGTTGTGTTGGCCTTTTTGACTTCGTTTTCCAAGACCTTGACCTTGGAAACATGCGCCGAATCCACATTGAATTGGGCTATCATCGCATCTGGAATCCTAAGTTTGACAGGCAGGCAGTAAAGAAACATAATACAATAAAGTAGTAAATCCAGGATCAGGAGGCCCAGCCTTGGGAGCGCAGGAAAATAAAATGTTGATGATCTTGTGATGTCATGTGATCATGTTGAAATGTGATATTTAAATCTTGCCAAGTAGCGATTGGGACCCATTCTGGTTCAAGTGCTGGACAACATCATTGGCAGCTTCCACCAAATCATCCACATGAAGGAAGCGTTGAGAGTGCTTCAGCAATGTGTTCACACGCTCCATCCCCTTTGCATACCTGTCCTGGAGGTACTTGACATCCACGCTGCCCTGTACGCAAAGCACAAGGCGAGGATGAGGAAACAATATGGAATGCAATTGTCAGTGATATCATTCTTAGATCATCTGAGACCAATATATACCCATATCATGCAACAAATGTCAAATAAATAAAATATGACAAACATTGACAACCAGCAAAGACACACACTAGACAAGAATGGATCATTATATGATCCGGCAGGAACTGAATCCTGAAACATGCAAATCTGATCCTGAATAGTTTCCACGTCCACGATCTTCAGCAAAATATTCCAAATACATCGGCGACATAGTCGGCGAAATAATCCAAATAATCGAAAATACAATCGGCGAAATAATCCAAATAATCGAAAATACAATCGGCGACATGATCTCGGCGAAAATACTGAGGAAGGTTCTGATGCATCAAAAACAGATTGTGGCAACCGTGAAGAAATAAAACTATAGTGTTTGGGGTTCTGAGCTTGGCCCCTTGCTATGTCAGAAAATGCAGGTACGTCATCCTGGCGTCCCAGAATGATTTCACACTTCTCAACAGGCGTCTTCGTTGGCCTGAGTCCTGTTGAGAAGCCTCAGGCCCCCTGCATTAGGTTTAAAAAGGGAGAGGACAGAAGGAAGAAAAAGAGAGAAGTTTTACATCTATTCAGATGTTACACACACACACCCGGCCAGAGCCGGGTCAACCCTGAAAGGCAAGAGGAAGAAAAAAGCGGACACACGAAGGGCAAAAGGCCAAAAACAGCGCAGGGGGGGGAGGGGAACAGACGGACCTCCGGAACCAACCTACACGGCGAAACGGACCTGACCAAAACAGCGCACACACCTAAACCCCACGACACATTACGGAGAGGCACGCGGGGAAATTAGGGACCAAATGGGGGACTAGTTGATGACAGACAGGAAAACCAAAACAATTAATTAAAAACAGGATTCAGTTCCTAAACCTAAAGGTCGTGCGTTGTGCCAATCCAGGCCCGTGTTCAAGTCAGCCACAGGGGCATATAACGGCTTTCAAGTTCCAGCGAATTAGGTGCACGATATGTTTCACCTCACCAGATAACCATCAAAAGAAAGAGGACCACACCTGGAAGTCGTGTGCCTGCCTGGTTCCTTTGTCATGGCATGATGCTGTGTCGCTGTGACATTGCTGCAAAAAAGGAGGTTTCTGAATGTTCAGCACGGCTTCACAGTCACAGAGGTGTATTCCACGAGGTTTCACAAGGGACCGCAGGATCAGCGGGACACTCAGAAAGCGGTGCAAAACGGAAAGAAACGAATTACCAACTTAAAATGTGTTAATTCGGCAGTCAGGACAGTCATCACTCACCCTAAAGAGGGTTGCCTCAAATGGCTCCATGGCACCATGTCGGAGCCACCGTGGAAATCACACTAGACAAGAATGGATCATTATATGATCCGGCAGGAACTGAATCCTGAAACATGCAAATCTGATCCTGAATAGTTTCCACGTCCACGATCTTCAGCAAAATATTCCAAATACATCGGCGACATAGTCGGCGAAATAATCCAAATAATCGAAAATACAATCGGCGAAATAATCCAAATAATCGAATATACAATCGGCGACATGATCTCGGCGAAAATACTGAGGAAGGTTCTGATGCATCAAAAACAGATTGTGGCAACCGTGAAGAAATAAAACTATAGTGTTTGGGGTTCTGAGCTTGGCCCCTTGCTATGTCAGAAAATGCAGGTACGTCATCCTGGCGTCCCAGAATGATTTCACACTTCTCAACAGGCGTCTTCGTTGGCCTGAGTCCTGTTGAGAAGCCTCAGGCCCCCTGCATTAGGTTTAAAAAGGGAGAGGACAGAAGGAAGAAAAAGAGAGAAGTTTTACATCTATTCAGATGTTACACACACACACACCCACCCCCAGAACAGCCTGCCGTGCAGAGTGTGAGTCAAACCGTTGGCTCCAAGATGAGATTACCTCAACGTCTTTCTCGATGTTGAGCTGTGCCTCCTCAAATTTCAGGGCTGCCATCTTCTTGGATAACCTGCGTGCTTTTGGAACATAATTGCAGCATACTGTCACTAGTATTCACTGACAGAAATCGTGAAACAACTCACTCGACAAACACGGCCTAGCAACTCCTCATCCCGTTGAGCTTGTGATGTTTGGGCCTCCCAGGAAACCAGTGCTAGTAATTGAGGCTGTATATTTATCAAATTTAGTTGTGACCTGCTATGCCAAAACTTTGATATCTGCACAAGCCTCCTTCTCATACTTGTTCAACGCAGCATTGAACAAAGATACTTTGGCAAGATCACACGGAGGGACAGTTGATTCCAACAAAGCTTGGAGCTGTGCGTCACCATGTTTGGCCATGAACCTTGTAGCACAGATTGCAATTATATACATTCACAAGACGCAAGTTTGCCCGGTGAAAGGTTTGTTCAACTCAGCATTATGCAACCAAGCATCCCTTTGTATATTCGATCGATCTCGGATTCGAAAAAAGTTTTCGGCACCTGCTTGAACCCATCCTTGCAGGCAAAGTACATCGCACAAGTGTGCTGCAGAAGTTCCTTACAGGACTCTGGGCTGGGCACTTGCAGGGTTCGAAATTAGTGAGCAAAAATTGAATAACATCGTGATTGACAACACTGTATTGTTCTTTGTCTGGATGCATCAATGTCTCAAGATCACGCAGTGCAATAGGTTTTCGCATTTTGGGGTTGAGGCTTTCATAGTCCGATTCCATTCTCTTACTGATTCTGGTCAGAAGTTCATCGTTGTTGCTCAGTTCATCCTTCCATGTAGCATATTGAGCTGTTCCACCTGTATAGCTAGAGTTCAGCATGCCGGCAGCCAAAGCATCATGCTGAATGACCCGATGCATGGAATGTTTCCTGGCCAGCGATCATTGCTCTTGCAGTTTTAGATTTTAGATGCCCGTTGCACAACGAAACTGAACAGTGTGCCAGTAAGTAAAGTGTCCTGGACAAATCGAACAATGTGTCAGCCACAATTCTTGGGGTGTTCCGGAACAAGTTCACAGCCGCTGTTGACTCACGTTCTCCAAGATCATATGCAGCTGCCAGTGTTGCCGCCGTTTGGGTCGCCTATAGTCACATCCAACAATTTGTGTGCAGGACATGTGTGTCGATTCAGCCCAAAAGCTTCAAGTATTGCAAGTGGGAACCCCGGCAAGATCCACAAGATCCAGCAAGTATGGCCTCCAAAGATTCCTCAGCACTCTTACCTGCACGTTCCAGAACCCTCAGTTGATGATATAGGTTCAGAGCATTTGGCCGACGACGTGTCGATGTGCTCTGAAGGGTAACACCTCAAGTATCATTAGGAGCAGCATCGCACCCCCAAAATTTTGCAAGCATGTACAACGACATGGAAAAATCACACAAGAACACAAAGTTGCAGTGACACTTGCCATGTTGTGCACACAATGTTGGTTTAAAATTTGCCAGCCCAGATACCACGGTTTGTTTGGACCACATCTTCCTTCCCTCTCACCGCTTGGCAGGTGCAGTATCTGGTGCGCAAGGACCTAGCGAACAGTGACCCAACACCAGCCGCAAACCTAGTGAGATCTAGTAAGTGCAAGTAGAAATCAGTGCTAGTATCAAAGTATTACAACTATGTTGGCACTCATGTACTAAGTGCCCAGGCTCGATCAGGGATGTAGGCATTGCCTTCCATGTGTGTTTGTTTTGCTTTGCAATGCTCTGCAAATACATGAGGTGTAAGTAGTATCAATAGCAAACTTATATGACATCCATTACCCCACCTGCCTTCATGAAATCCTCACATTCGAATGCACATAGTAGGATGAGGCTTGCTGTCAGGCTTCGTGTCCACCCCTTCACGTTGAAAGCACACATTGGTGGGGCCAGCCCTGCACTTGCCCCAAGATCTTGACTTGCAACTGTCCACAACCGTTCTTCATCTTTCTGAGGTGCAAAGCTGGAACACACTGCCAACTTCTCAGTTCCCGGAATATTGGGATCGGTTTGAAACCTCATCAGAAGGTGTGGCATCTAGAGGTGTTTGGCGACTGTTCATGTTGATGTACAGTGTTTGCACGTGTTACTGGTTGTTTTTGGTTTTGTCATTGCAATAAAGCACATTATGGTTGACATAATTCAGGCAGACAAGAGTCGAGTTCACACAAATCAGTTGCACCATGTTGAGAAGCACGTCCTAACATGCATGCACAGTTTGTTCACTATGTTGATTGTATGCTTGTAGCTACTGCTACTGCCACCAATATCTAGTTCAATCATCACTAACATGGACCCCCTGAGGTGCAAGCTGGATCACAATAGCCTCTCAGACCTGCGTGGGGTTCCCAGTTCAGCTGCCAGGGTCGGAGACAACAGGATCCGTTTGTAGTAGAGCTGCTGCGCTTGCATAGGACCTTGGCTGGCAAAATTAGGGCTACCATGGGTTACCAATCTGTGTTTGGCTGGTTGCCATTGCCAAAAAATGAAGTAAATTCACAGCTTTACATAGGGTTGCTACACACCACGCTCAGGGGGGAAGTTCTGTTCCACAAAGCTGTAGAAGTCAGCCACTTCAGCCTTCCAAAGTTTGAGATAACCAAAATGGGGAATAAACATGACTCCTTGCTCGTGGCCTGTGTTCGAACTGTGTCTACCAAGTACTTGTCCACGCTGCCATGACTGGCTGCCTTGCTTTGCCTTAGTAGTTTTGTGTAAAGACAGTTTGTATGTTTGTAGCCAAAAGCATCCAACAAATCTGTGTTTTCCAACATGCTGACGTTTGACAAAAACAAACCACCAGCAGTAAGGAAATGGATAAATACCTCATGTTCTGAGCAACCATTTGTGATTCAACTAAGATGCATCCACTTCTCCATGATCTTACTGTGGGGATTCCTTTGAAGAGCTTCTTGGCTAAGGCGTTGAAGCTCATCAGCAGTTTTCCTTGACTTGGCCGGAGGCTTGCTGACGCCACCTCCGTTGTTGACCCGCTTTTTGGGAGCCATACCTGCAAGAAGCACTGGAACACAGAAGCCAGCATTGAACATGTTTGGAATCCCACAAGTACAGTATTGAACTTTTGAGTAGTGAATTGAAGCCTCTTGGACGCTGCGCCAAACCAATCAGCCATCCACCGCTGACCTGCCATGCCCCAAAACAATACACCAAACTGTTTCGCAACACAACTCTAAAAATGTTGAAATCCCGAAAATCCTTGAGCATCCAGCAACTCTACTCCAACTTTTTTAGACTCAGAACTAATTAAGTTAGGTATCGAACTTCAAATTTTATTTGATATCTTGACATGACATGTCACAGCACATCAAGATTACCATTTCCCAGCACAAGCACCACATGGCCTGACAACCTGTGCAGATCTGTGCAGCAACAGCTTGAACTTCTGCAACAACCCCAACACATGTCTTATAACAAGCACCACGCTAAACTGTGACAGTTTTGCCACACTGTGGAATGGTGTTGTGACATTCTTGCCACTGTGGGTGGTGTTTTTGTGACGATCTTGCCCTTGTAGAATGGTGTTTTGTGACGATCTTGCCAAAGTAAAAGGATATTTTGTGACGATCTTGCCATAGTAAAAGGATATTTTGTGACGATCTTGCCCTTGTAGAATGGTGTTTTGCGACGATCTTGCCATAGTAAAAGGATATTTTGCGACGATCTTGCCATAGTAAAAGGATATTTCGTGACAATCTGGAACTGCTCAAAATCCCATTTGTGACGATTCTTAACTGATAGACATCTATTTTGTGACGATCTCAAGGTAGAGAAAGTAAATTTTGTGACGACTCTGAACTAGCCTTAAATGAATTTGAGACGATCTACTAATCTCAATGTGCACTTTTGTGACAACTTCGGCCCCGGCTCTTCACAAAACACCACCCATCCAGCTTAGTCTGAATTTGGACGAGCTGGGCCCCGGATCTTCACAAAATGATGGCTGCAAAAGCCATGGCGGTGACTAACGCAACCATGGCACCCCAACGCTTGTAGGTGACCTTTCAGAGCATAGCTATATGTGACGAGTAGGGCCCCAGATCTTCACAAAACTGGTATCTCATTGGGCCTTCAAATTTGTGAAGAGCAGACTCTTCTCAAACTATGATTGGTATATTAGGAGGGTTGAGAAACCTTGCCATTGTAAACTATGCCAGCTGACACAGGTCATGTTGAAAAATCTAGTCACTGACAAACTGATTGAGCCGTTTCATAGGCATCATTGGCTACATCATACGCTGATTCCCAATCAAGGCCTTTGGCGCACAACTTTGCCGCAGCCCTGTAAACCACGGAATGTGCATGTTGGGTTCTGTATCAGGCTATCTCAGCCCGATTCACGCTGTTGTTGCCCGCTTGCAGGTTCACTCTGGCAGGTACCTGACATGAAGCACAAGTACATTTAGGATGAGGAATGATATTTCAGAGTATGGTGCAGCTGGCATAAGTTAAGTTGTGATAAGCTAGGGGGTTTGTGACAGTAGCTGACGATTACAGGGTCACGGGCTCAAGGTTTTCCACCATATCAAGACCGCCAGTTTCAGCACCAGGCCCAACAGCAGGGCCGAATGCTGGCAAAGACCTAGGTGAACAAGTGCTGGTTCATAAGATCTCTAAAGTGAAAGAGCAGGATTGAGTTAATGAAATTGTTGCGTTGTAAAAAATCTGGGTTCCTAGCCAATTCACTTTCAAAGGCGGTTGCAAGTCCCAATTTCCAGTTGCCCACTGTGACAAACAATCAGCAGCCTGTGTCATACTGTAGGGATGTTGTCCTCAGTCAAATTGAAGGTATCTAAGACATCGTGAAATGTAATAGCATACAATTTTGACCTAAAGTGTTTGTAAACGAATTTGATTCACAAACTGAGATGCACACTCATCATGTTGGCAAACTTCAGCACATCTTCGTGGTTCCCAACAGGCTGAGCCAGGTCTGACCCCGCAACTGGCAAGAAGGATGGTAAGGATTTAGTTTGATCTCCTGAGCACAACATCACGGCCATGAAAAGTTGCACGACGACGGTGCCAGAACTTTGTGTTGATGGCATCATGCTGCACACCTGTCAACAAACAAAATGTTAAGATAACCGCAAATCTTAACCACAAACATAGCAGAAAAACATTGAGGAAACTTTAAATATTGTTCGTCACAAACCAACATAACATAACAGTGACACAACAAAACAAGACATAACAAGGTATGTAACGAGAAGGCCAGGGCACCCAAATCTTCAACTCTGTCCAGTGCAAACATATGAGGTGCAGATGGACCCCCGATTCCAACCATGGTGTTTCTGCGACAGTGCAAAGCCAAGTAGTTTTTCCCCAGGTACGGGTTTCAAAATGCTCCCCGAGAAAAAATCTATCGATATTTTGGCATCCAACAAACGATAGCACTGGATATTCTACTCATAGAAATGTAGGGAAACATTGCTAACAAAACCAAATGGAGGTACGTGATTGGTCCATGAGAACTACCTCATAGTGTGGCTCTTGGGGCCGCACATCATCACGCTGGAGATAGTCATCTAGCACGCTGACATAGTCAAAGGGGGTATGCAAACGATGGCCACCGTGTTTGATGACTGCCGACAAGTTTGCAAAAAAACTGTCAACATCTTCATGAGTGTGCCCGCTCATGAGTGTGCGGAATTCTGCTCTTTTGATTTTTCCTTGTCCTGTCAACATGGATAAGTATCGAACTACTGAGTTGTTCTTTATCTCCTTCGGCCCGTTGTCTCCTTGTACGAAGACCTCTGTTGCACGGAGGTCTTGTCCCCTTTCACGAAACCCTTCCAAAGTTCTGGCAAGGATGTCAACAGTCCTGTTGCTACCTGCAGAAAGTCCAGGCAAAGACAATGCCACCAAGAGATCATGACCATGAGCGATTGCAGCAGTAGCTGTAAGCTTTGGAGCAATAAAACGGTTGAATTCTTTGCATGTAGGGAATGATCTCGCGGCCAGACATATTTGCCAGACATCACAAATGAGTACAATAGTTGATGGTGAAGTACACCCCGAAAATGACCTGGCAATATTCCGGGAATGCCATTATGTAACACGATCATTGTACTGCTGCTCCCTGTGTCCGTCCAGGAGTTTCAACTGCATTTGTCTAGCCACTGTGCATTTTGCCAACTTTCTCACCATCAATTTGTATCTGACGCAAATGTTGCACTTGACATGAGCTGAATCTGAGCGCAGCTTGAGAAAGTCTCCAAAATTGAGCTCCCAAACCTACACAGGATACAAACGCCATAAACAAAAGCCGATGCACGAAAAAACAACAAACCAAATCAGCCACACTTGTAGCAAATCAAAAAGCTAAGAACTGAACAGAGCAAAACAACTTGTAGCTGAAGGTCCCTGTCGGGTGGGCCCTTCGGAGCATGGCTAGGTACTCATAGAACGACCCTGGTGGTTGAGCTTTCTCAATCAGCTGCGTTGTAGCAATCATTGTTTTGTCATCTCTCTTCTTCACTGTACGGGGTCGCTTCGATGCACCAGTTCCCTCTGGCATTGGTTCGGCCAAGGTCTCATAGAGGTGGTGAAGAAAATCATGAACAATTTGTCTTTTCTTTGAATTCAATTTGTTAGGGAACCTTTTCTTCACAAACCGCATATCCATTGGACAATCATCATCCCCTTTACGAACTGAATCAATCAATCTCAAGAATCGACCAGACCCCAGCCGCAGAAGTCGCTTGAAGGAATTCTGGCATACAGGGATGTCTAGCAAGGTCAACCTCTGAAGCTTGGACCCGGTGTATGTTGATCGAAGGCATGCCCATACCTGACAGGAATCTTGATGTTTGAATCACCGAAGTTTCATCACTGGCAACAACATATGAACCTATATATACATTGACAATTGTAAACTGACAACATGGGGCACCTCTTTATCGATCTCAAGCTTGTCCATACGAGCCAGTTTCCGCAAGTGGTCAATGAGCAAGCTGAATCTAGAAGACTCTCGGAATGGCAGGAAACAATTTTTCCCTTGGTTTTTCCCCTTCGAACACCGGCTTTTGCCCTGAACTATCGCCCTGGTTCTTGCTACCATTCTTCTTCAAGCCATATTCACCCACTTTCTCTACAGGACCGGTATTTTCCTTTGTGGAACTGCAGCCAAGTAGTCTGACTACCCGAGCCTTCTTCTGAACGGTTTTCTCAGTCGAACAACTAGGCCTCTTGGATGGAGCTCCCAAAACTGCCAAAGAAAAGACACCGCAGCAAGCAGTTTCTCACTTATTGTGATCACAATGACAAGACGACATACTGAGTGTTCAACAGATGCTCTGAGGCCCAAGGCACGACAATGTTTTCCCCGCTGCCGGGTTTCAACGGACACATGTCAATCAAATCTAGCTGAATTGGCTAGGCACAAGATATCTAATTGGCAACACACTGCTGCAATCTAAAAGAGCCAAGGGCTGCCCGGACTCAGTACATTCGATCCCACCTTCGAGTAGCATTTGAAGTCATAAGACCCACCTGAGACAAAGCATACACAGCAGAGCATATGCACCACAGTGGAAATAAACATTTACACAACATGTGATATAGGCACCTTGTAGGCAAGAAGCGTTGGATTTTTGTCCTTCTTCTCAATGATGTTCTTGATCCGACAGAATCCATTCAAATCCATATAGCCGTCATTCGATAAAAACAGAAATATGCTGAGGACATCTGATACCATAAGTTATGTATTATGAATCTATGCAACAGCACCTCTTCCAAAAGAAGGGAAGCCTCTGTGTTAATCACAGCTTTGATCTTGAGCTCCTTGGCCTGCAGTTGGTGTGCAAGTGTGTTGAGTATATTCATGCATGCATGATAACAATTTGAAGTTGAACAAATTGAACACATAGCATTGTACCTTCCACTCAATGACCACGGGGTCTTTTCCCTACAGGGCCAGCTACAGAAATAAAGCCAAACTTGAACAAACATACAGCAAAATGGTCGCCTCAAGGGCACAGCAAGCTTTTACACACAAAATCTTTTAGAGAAAAAAGTTTTGAAACAGAGAAGCTTTCTTGTACATAATGACAATAGGAATTGCAGCTCCAAAACCGGATGGATCTCGGCGCCAAAAAAAACGATTTTGAAGCACTTTTCGACAGGAATTTTACAAGGAAAATCACTAGCGCCAACATTGAAAAATCTTCTGACAAATCACTATCGCAGCCTTGATGCAGCCATTCCAATACGATTGACGTGCGAGACTTCCTTCAAAAACTGAAAGTGGAAGATGTGATCAAAAAGTGAAGTTTTAATCTTGGGGAAACTTCCCTCAAAAAGTTGAAGATGTGAAAGCGAAGCTTTCGTGCGAGACTTCCACTACAATGCGATCTGCAGACACTGTATTGCGAAACACCATAGAACTACGCGCAACGGCGTCGGAAATTGCAGCTCCACAACCGGATCTCGACGCCAAAGCGAAAATAAAAGGACCGGATAACCCTAAGCTTAATGTGAACTTCGGGGAGGTGTGAGAAGTGAGGTGTGAGAAGTGGACTTGTGATGTCAGGTGTGAGAAGTGGAGCTGTGATGAGTTGTGATGAGCAGTGGAGCTGTGATGAGTGAGGTGTGAGAAGTGGAGCTGTGATGAGTTTGTATGTGATAAGTTGTGATGAGTTGTTATGGGTTGTGATGAGAAGTTGTGATGTGATAAGTGGAGCTGTGATGAGTGGTATGAAAGGCAGCCGCGGCCCAGCGGCGGCCACGCGCGCCGCAGTTGCTCCAGGAAGCTCTGTGTGCTGCGCCTGCCAGACGAAAGGCAGCCGCGGCCCAGCGGCGGCCACGCGCGCCGCAGCTCCTCCAGGAAGCTATACTGCGCCTGAAAAGCGAAAGGCAGCCGCGGCCCAGCGGCAGCCACGCGCGCCGCAGTTGCTGCAGGAGGCTCTGTGTGCTGCGCCTGCCACAAGAAAGGCAGCCGCGGCCCAGCGGCGGCCACGCGCGCAGCAGCTCGTCCAGGAGGCTCTGTGTGCGGCACCTGCCACACAAAAGGCAGCCGCGGCCCAGCGGCGGCGCGCCGCAGCTCCTCCAGGAAGCTCTGTGTACTGCGCTTGCCAGACGAAAGGCACCAGCGGCGGCCACGCGCACCGCAGCTCCTCCAGAAGGCTCTGTGCGCTGCGCCTGCCATGCGAAAGGCAGCCGCGGCCCAGCGGCGGCCACGCGCGCCGCAGCTCCTCCAGGAAACTCTGTGTACTGTGCCTGCCACGCGAAAGGCAGCCGCGGCCCAGCGGCGGCCACGCGCGCCGCAGCTCCTCCTGGAGACTCTGTTTCCGGCGCCTGCCACGCGAAAGGCAGCCACTACCCAGCGGCGGCCACGCGCGCCGCAGCTTCTCCAGGAAGCTCTGTGTACTGCGCCTGCCACACGAAAGGCAGCCGCGGCCCAGCGAAGGCCACGTGCGCCGCAGCTCGTCCAGGAGGCTCTGTGCGCTGCGCTTGCCACGCGAAAGGCAGCCGCGGTTTAGCGGCGGCCACGCGCGCCGCAGCTCCTCCAGGAAGCTCTGTGTACTGCGCCTGCCACACGAATCCAGGAGGCTCTGTGTGCTGCGCCTGCCACGCGAAAGGCAGCCGTGAGTTGATGGTGAGAAGTAGAGCTGTTGAAGTCATTACGGATAAAGGCTGCGCACTTGCAAACCATATTTCGCAGGTCATCTGACTTTAACAGCGGATCGTCAAAAAACCATCTACGATTCCAAAGCTGACACATGCAGTGTATCTACAGTACACAGGTCTTGGCATGCTGTTGAAAACCATTTTCCTTCAACTGGAGTTGTGGTTATCAAGACGACTACCTTTACCAGGTACAGTTTAGCGTTCCCTTTTTTAGAAACAAGATCCCATGACCTGCAAGCCAAAGAGTCTGAGGATGCGGCGATAAAAACATCAATTGTGTTGTCCCTCCAAAACGGATGAGACAGAATGTTCCACATGGACCAGAGCACCTCGCGTCGACCACAAAAACTGCAAAAAAACAGTTGGGAGAATACGTGCAATATACAATCGGTCACACTCTCAAATCAACTTATTGCTACACTGCACTTTCTGACAAAAGCTTGGGCGACATGCAACATGGAAAGTCAGCTACAGCTGCGCTGCATAAAAAGAAGCTATCTTCATCCAGTCATCCAGTAAGGCACTGGCTGTCATCAACCAAAAGTGGCTGCTAATGAAGCCTTGCCTCACACAGCGGAAGTGGCGCAAATGCCACTGGGAAACAAGCGACCATTGGGAGGTCATGAGGTCATGGTACACTGTGGCACTTGCATGACCTGAGAGAAGTCGCGGTGCAGTTCGGGTATCGTCTACTAAGTTTTGCTTTCCATAGTCATGTTACTCATGCTACTCATGATGCAGATGTGGATAGATGCGGCAGATGCGGATACACAAAGATCAGCATTTCACCAGTCTGCCCCGTTCAGCACCGTCCCTGTGCCATCCTGTGCCTGTCAAGTGCCCAGTGCACACGGGGAGATCAATGAACTTGGCAGGCAGAAATCAGCACTTGATCAAGTTTGGTTTCAGCACAATGTATGAACGGCTGGTGAAAACTGGCAGATTCCACATTTCAAACTGGCTGTAGACTGAGAAAGGGACCAAGATTTGCATGCTGACAACTGGCATACATAGCCTCTCTTCCCTGAGGGTCTCTTGAATAAGAGTGCCAGAGCTGGAAAAAAGCGTGCAAAGCGTGCATCAAATTCCAAATCCTCCCACATGAAATTCATCCATGACTGAAGTGCCCCTCTCTGCGAACAATGAAAGCACATTTTGTTGTTTTCCTCGTTTTCCGTCTAGGATGAGAACTGACACTCGCCAAAAGCAATGGGAGCAAGCCTCGGCACAAATCCAGCAGGCACCAACTCTATTTTATGTATCATTCCTTCAGGTTGACTTGTTCAGCATATGACGCAAAAATGACGCTTGCCATTTCAATACAATACAACATGAAATAGCTGTGGCAGCTTTGTCCAATTTGAGACGGTAAGAACTGAGAGGCAAACATTACGAACAGGCAAAAGTTCTTGAGCAAAACCTGAGCTCCGAAACAAGAACGGCAGTGCAGAGCGTCAATCAAATCTTGACGTATCTTGAATATCGCCTGTGGGAGTGAATCAAGATTGCCAAATTGTAGTGGAAAAGCAGCCCAGCAGAAATTTGTCATTTTTCTCCTGGGATTGGTGCCATCAGCATTGAATTCCTGGCTGGACACAAGTGTAAGGCTGGTAGCAATGCAGCTTTCAGGTCACACTTCCCGACCAACTCCCGAAAAGCCGACCGCGGAACCTGAGGATGCGCTCCAACTGCGGTGTCATGGTGACCTGTCAAAACTGGAAAGTTATAGAAAAAGAACACAGATTGCATGTTGCATCGGTACATATTTTATGCACATGCTATACAGCGTACATGCTATACAGGTGATTAAGAAACATGTGCATATCGTGCATAGACATGTGTATATACAAACATGTTCGACTATATATATATATATATGTATATATATATGTATATGTGTATATAGTAATGTATAGAAACACGCATGTAAACATATACATAATCAAAGGAAGTTTAGTGGGAGAAACTTCCGTGTTACGGACTTTTAGAATGTCAGGGAAAGAGTTAGTCAAAGAAAGAGTTAGTCAAAGAAAGAGTTAGTCAAAGAAACAGTTAGTCAAAGAAAGAGTTAGTCAAAGAAAGAGTTAGTCAAAGAAAGAGTTAGTCATATTACATAATCAAAGGAAGTTTAGTGGGAGAGAGAAGAAGAAGAGAAAAACTCCGTGTTTACGGATTTTAGAAATGTCAGGAAAGAGTTAGTCAAAGAAAGAGTTAGTCAAAGAAAGAGTTAGTCAAAGAAACAGTTAGTCAGGGAAAGAGTTAGTCAAAGAAACAGTTAGTCAAAGAAACAGATAGTCAAAGAAAGAGTTAGTCAAAGAAAGAGTTAGTCAAAGAAAGAGTTAGTCAAAGAAACAGTAAGTCAAAGAAAGAGTTAGTCAAAGAAAGAGTTAGTCAAAGAAACAGTTAGTCAAAGAAAGAGTTAGTCAAAGAAAGAGTTAGTCAAAGAAAGAGTTAGTCAAAGAAACAGTTAGTCAAACAGAGAGTTAGTCAAAGAAAGAGTTAGTCAAAGAAACAGTTAGTCAAAGAAAGAGTTAGTCAAAGAAAGAGTTAGTCAAAGAAACAGTTAGTCAAACAGAGAGATAGTCAAAGAAAGAGTTAGTCAAAGAAACAGTTAGCCAAAGAAAGAGTTAGTCAAAGAAAGAGTTAGTCAAAGAAACAGTTAGTCAGGGAAAGAGTTAGTCAAAGAAACAGTTAGTCAAAGAGACAGTTAGTCAAAGAAAGAGTTAGTCAAAGAAAGAGTTCGTCAAAGAAACAGTTAGTCAAAGAAACAGGTAGTCAAAGAAACAGTTAGTCAAAGAAAGAGTTCGTCGAAGAAAGAGTTCGTCGCAGAAACAGGTAGTCAAAGAAACAGTTAGTCAAAGAAAGAGTTCGTCAAAGAAAGAGTTACGAAGACTGTACGCTGGAAGTTATATGAGTTTACAGATTTAGACGAGTTACAACATGTATATAAACCTTCTATAACATGTCTATAACCTGCTTGCAAGTATGTAAAGTGTCATAACATTTGATAAGTAATTTGTAAGTTTAGCTAGCCGGCTACGAGAAGTTGTAAATGTTTAGGTAAAATATAAATGGTTAATGAACTTATCGTAAGTATCTTAACTGCATGTTTTCTTTTTATAACTATGTTAACAGACTTAACATAAAGTATGTAGGAAAAGTTATCATAAGTTATCTGAAAGTTAACAAAAGTTATAAAAAGTTATAAAAAGTTACAAAAAGTTAGTATAAAGGTACATAAAGTTAAAAATATGTTTACAAGAGGGCAATGAAAATGTTTATTTATTTTACATTTTTCGAGAGTTTCATTAAGTTTGTGACAAAGCTTGTCAACATTTATACAGGGTGAAACAATCTTTCTGTATGTGGAAACGATGTTGTTCGCAGGCAATTTTTTTGTGAAGACAGGTCCTGTAAAGGAATCGGTGTGAAAAAAATGAGGTCCTGGAACGGACATGGTTTGAAAAAATGGTTCCTGTAAAGGATTCTGTTTGAAGAAATTGTTCCTGTAAAGGACATGGTTTGCAAAGACTGTTCCTGTGAAGGATGTGGTCTGTAAAGACATTTCCTGTAAAGGATCGAATGTTTGAACTTGTAATATCTAATGCTTGTAAAGGACCTGGTCTTGGAAGATATTTCTTGCAGAGAAGGTCTGGTTTTTCACACCGATATGCAAACAGTGTGTGTTTGTGTTAGCTGCATTGCCTCTCAAAGTAAACGCACCAGCGCGTCCGTTCGATTAAATACGATGTCTACGGACAGCTACATTCCTGGAAAGGATCGAGTCTGAAAAGACAGTTCCTGAAAAGGATCAAGTCTGAAAAGACAGTTCCTGAATAGGATTTAGTCTGAAACGACAGTTCCTGAAAAGGATCCATTCTGAACAGATATTCCCTGAAAAGGATGAAGTCTGAAAAGACAGTTCCTGAAAAGGATCAAGCGCGAAGAGACATGTCGTGCACGGGAAGAAGTTCGACAAACCTATTCCTGAGAAAAAATTCTTTGTCGCATGATATCGTTCAGACACATTGAATGGGCAGCAGATATCCGCTTGCATTTTGGATCTAGTTTTTTTCTGCAACAAGAGCTCACTAGCACCGAAGGACAAAGGTCTATAGAAAGAGCCATGAGCCAAATTGTTGCTTCGCTGGAAGCCTGTGGCCGCTACTTGGAGACCATGAAGACGTTTCCTAGCTTTATGCAAGCTAAGGAGAGCCAACTGTCTTCTTTGACGTGTCAATTTGGTCGGCATAGTTGGTCGCTTTCTGAAGGCTCTGAAGCATTGGAGCTCTTGCAGCGCCAGGCCATTTGGAATGAGACGGAACGAAGCTCTTTGGCATTAGCTATAGTTCAGCTATAGTTCAGCTATAGTTCAGCTATAGTTCAGCTATAGTTCAGCTATAGTTCAGCTATAGTTTAGCTATAGTTCAGCTATAGTTCAGCTATAGTTCAGCTATAGTTCAGCTATTGTTCAGCTATAGTTCAGCTATAGCTCAGCTATAGTTCAGCTATAGTTCCACTATAGTTCAGCTATAGTTCAGCTATAGTTCAGCTATAGTTCAGCTATAGTTCAGCTATAGTTCAGCTATAGTTCAGCTATAGTTCAGCTATAGTTCAGCTATAGTTCCACTATAGTTCCGCGACAGTTCCGCTATAGTTCCACCATAGTTCCGCTATAGTTCCGCTATAGTTCCGCTATAGTTCCGCTATAGTTCCGCTATGGTTCCGCTATAGTTCCACTATAGTTCCGCTATAGTTCCGCTATAGTTCCACTATAGTTCCGCTATAGTTCAGCTATAGTTCCGCTATAGTTCCGCTATAGTTCCACTATAGTTCCGCTATAGTTCCGCTATAGTTCCGCTATAGTTCCACTATAGTTCCGCTATAGTTCCGCTATAGTTCAGCTATAGTTCAGCTATAGTTCAGCTATAGTTCAGACAAAAATAGCTATAGTTCAAAGAAAAATAGCTATAGTTCAGACAAAAATAGCTATAGTTCAGATAAAAATGGCTATAGTTCAGATAAAAATGGCTATAGTTCAAACAAAAATAGCTAGAGTTCAAAAAAAAAGCTATAGTTGAGAAAAAAAAATGACTATAGTTCAGACAAAAATATTAGTCTTTCAGAAAAAAATGGCTATAGTTCAGACAAAACTAGCTATAGTTCAGAATAAAAGTCGCTATAGTTCAGACAAAAATAGCTAGAGCTCAGACAAAAATAGCTATAGTTCAGATAAAAATGGCTATAGTTCAGATAAAAAATGGCTATAGTTCAGATAAAAATGGCTATAGTTCAGATAAAAATAGTTACACTGGAGACAAAAATCGCTATAGTTCATACAAAACAAATATACACGAAGAAAAAAATCTGCAGCACCTTTGGCACAGCTTCAGATATAACAAAAAAAGCAAGGCCGCCCAAGTCAGCCAATCCGTTGCCTGTGGCAGAGATCAAAAAACTCAAACATGTCTTGCTTCGGATGATGTGGAATGAGATGCAAGTATATCGACCCGCCCATTGGATACTATCAGGTAACAGTTTACTCACCCTATGGTAAAAACGCACATGTTGCTTCACATTCGGTTTTGAAGAAGAGGAAATGATCCAAATTGAAGCTGCGTTTCATGCCCCGGCTAGAAAAAAAAGTTTTTGCGTCGCTGGCATGGTTTGAATATAAATGATCCCGAAAGGGATGAGTTGAAAACAGCCAGATCCCGAAAGAGACAGTTTGAAACACACAGATCCCGAAAGGGATGAGTTGAAGAAACCAAATCCCGAAACGGAAAGTTTGACAAAAACACATCCCGAAAGGGATGGGTTGAAGCAACCAAATCCCGAAAGGGACAGTTTGAAAAAAACGGATCCCGAAAGGGATGGGTTGAAGAAACTAAATCCCGAAAGGGAACGTTGGAACGGACTAGATCCCGAAAGGGAGAGGTTGAAACAACCAAGTCCCGAACGGGATCGTTTTAACAAAATGACGGATCCCGAACGGGAACAGTTGCAACTAAACTTGTTTCCAGATCCAAAAATACAGACAGAGATATCACAAAAAAAAACATATCGCCTCAGGTGTCATGATTCCTGAAACATACATAACTGAAACGCTTTCACATCACTTCGTCGATTCAAAAAAGGATATCATATCTGAAAGTTCTTTCAGAAACAAGACAGTTATAAAATCCACGTGGTCGGAAACCAAGGCAAAGACTTTCAAAAGTATAAAAATATACAAAAAAGTTACAAAAAGTTATGAAAAGTTATAAAAAGTTAGCAGAAGTTATAAAAAGTTAGCAGAAGTTACGAAAAGTTAAGACAAAACTTACAAATAAGTTATTAAAGTTAACATAACTTCCTTTTATCTTTTTGATAAGTCATGCTAACTTCCAACATAAATCCTTTAACTTCTGTATATCTAGGCTAAGTCTGTAAAGTCTTATAACTTTAAGCGTACAGTCTTCGTAGTCAAAGAAACAGTTAGTCAAACAGTTAGTCAAAGAAAGAGTTCGTCGAAGAAAGAGTTCGTCGAAGAAACAGTTAGTCAAAGAAAGAGTTCGTCAAAGAAACAGTTAGTCAAAGAAACAGTTAGTCAAAGAAAGAGTTAGTCAAAGAAACAGTTAGTCAGGGAAACAGTTAGTCAAAGAAAGAGTTAGTCAAAGAAATAGTTAGTCAGGGAAAGAGTTTGTCAAAGACAGAGTTAGTCAGGATATATGAGGTAGTCAAAGAAAGAGTTAGCAAAGAAAGAGTTCGTCAGGGAAAGGGTTAGTTAAAGCAAGAGTTAGTTAGGGCATTGATTGTTCCCGCAATGCAAATGGGATTGCAAGTGGTGCTGCCGGATGAGTTGCCGATGGAGTTTTGAAGGAAGTCTCGCACGAAATGCGTTTTTGAGAGATAGCAGATGCACGAAAGCCTATGTTTTTCCATACAAAGTCTGTCCCCGAACCTCGATGATCTACCTCTGCGGTGCGACGGGTGCGAGACGGTCTCGTGTGTGGTCGGATCATCCTCGGATCATCCTCGGATTGGTCTCGGATCATGGTCGGATCGGTCTCGGATCGGTTCCGCATTGTAAATGGGGTTTCAAATGTGTTTCGTCTATGTGCGGTCGACAGAATTCCATTGTGAATTGCAACTGTAGGATCGTTCCCGCAATGTAAATGGAATTGCAAGTGGCGCTGGTGGATGAGTTGCCAATGGAATTCCATTGTGATTTGCAACTGTAGTATCCTTCCCGCAATGTAAATGGGATTGCAAGGTTGCTTCCTGCTTTGGCTGCATACGTAATACTATTGTCTTTTGCAGCCGGACTTCGTAAATCGTATTGGAGTGGCTGCATGAAGGCTGCGACAGTGATTTGTCAGCAGATTTTCTTCATTTAGGCGCTAGTGATTTTCCTTCTAAAAATCTTTTTAAAAAGTGCTTCAAAATCTTTTTTTTTCGCTCTGGCGTCGAGATCCGGTTTTGGAGCTACAATTTCCGCACTCCAATGCGCGTAGTTCTATTGTCTTTTGCAACTCAGTCTCTGCAGATTGCATTGTAAGGGCTGCGTCAAGGTTGCTTCGTGCTGTGGTTGCATTCGTAGTCTCGCACGAAATGCGTTTTTGAGAGATAGCAGATGCACGAAACCCTATGTTTTTCCATACAAAGTCTGTCCCCGAACCTCGATGATCTACCTCTGCGGTGCGACGGGTGCGAGACGGTCTCGTGTGTGGTCGGATCATCCTCGGATTGGTCTCGGATCATGGTCGGATCGGTCTCGGATCGGTTCCGCATTGTAAATGGGGTTTCAACTGTGTTTCGTCTATGTGCGGTCGACAGAATTCCATTGTGAATTGCAACTGTAGGATCGTTCCCGCAATGTAAATGGGATTGCAAGTGGTGCTGGTGGATGAGTTGCCGATGGAATTCCATTGTGATTTGCAACTCTAGGATCGTTCCCTCACTGTAAAT
>CAMXCT020003085.1:0-76795 GCA_947184155.2 Cladocopium goreaui | reverse complement strand
TGTTTAACCCAGGGTTCCCCCAATCATCATCCTTTTTATGTTCGGATTTTCCATTGTAAACCATCCAGCTATTGGAGTAACCCCCATAGAAAAATAAGTCCCACCTTTCTCGGCCTCGGCCTGGCGCCTGGGTGGAGTCGCAGCGCCAGATCCGCTCCGAGAAGTTCTCGTTGGAGTGCCTGGGGGAACCCGTGAAGGCGCCACTGCTGGTTTTGGGAGGATCCGTGGTCTCCCAAAATGGAGGGTTAATAGAATGGCATTATAATGCTTAATCAGTTAATCATGGGTTAACAATGGTTGATATATGGTTGATATACAGTGGTGAATATATAAATAGAATTGTGAATCATGGGTTAATCATGGGTGAATACTCCATTCCATGTCCATATCATAAATAGGTGGGTACCCCACTAGCTGGCAATAGCTGGATGATTTCATGGAGGAACCCATCAATGGATGATGACTCGGGGTACTGACTTGGGAAACCACCGTATGGGGTCCAGAAAGGTGCTAGATAGACTGGATCGATGACTTCAGGAGCAGTGGAGATGAATGGGAAGAAATGGGATGTATTTATGATGAACCATATAAAACCTACACCACGAGTAGGCCACTTAATGTGAACATCATTTTTTCACGGCTTCTGTGGTTGGTTTGGAGTGCTGGCTCCATCGCAGCATTGATGGCTCCATCGCAACCCCCCAAAAAAGAGTCCAACAAATGGAATTCTGGTAGAAACCTAAAGAAAAAGGCAAAATCATACGTTGATTAATTATACGTTTACCATTTTTTGGGGGGGTTGGAAAATATTGTCATTTCTTTAAAATTCAGATATGGCAGGTGAGGGCTTGGGTGGTGGCCGGACTGCCGAACGACTCCTTCAGCATCGAGAATGGCATCATCATGGACAAGGCGGTTATCCGGGCACTGAAAATGCTGGATTTATCGTGTGGTAAACTAACAGTTTGCTATTGAAAATTGCCATTTAGTTCGTTGACTTACCAATTTATAATTGTGATTTTCCATAGTTATGTTAGTTTACTAGAGGGTAATCTCAATTTATGGATATTTTTGGTCACGTCAGTCAGTAGGGAAAATGATTAACCAACAATTTTTGGGGTATCACATGTTTGGAGAAGGCTTCATATACGTTTTTTTCCCTTGGTTCTTGGATTGTTATGGATTGTTGCGATTTGCGACTGACATCTGGGCAATTAGCAAGACGTATTCAGACTTGTCCATTCAATGTCGGACTGTGACACAAGTGCACCCTGTTCTGTGGGGATACGGCAGGCACGACGGTTCCATGCTCAGCATGGCTCAGTGATGAACGTCTGGATTGAGGATTCTGACCACATTTTTGGACGGACGATTGGCACCTGGTTTTGGACCCAGTTGAATACATACTTGTACTCATTTCACCTTATATTTTGTCTATATAATAAGACATGTTTCACAAAAAAATACGCTCTTATCAACATTACAACATTAAACATCATTTTCCACAAGTTCCATCAATTTCCCAGTATTTTCCAACCTTTTCCAGATACCATGGTTTTTTCTATCCCGTTTCAGCGTTTCCCCACCTCCAAGGTGGCCCTTACGCATCGACCCACAAGGGCAATCGGTGGATCAAAAAGCACGCCATGTCTTGGGGCCCGGGACATGGGACGGATTTTGTTTGCTCAGAATGAGATTTAATTCATTATTTGAATCATTACATATTCTCAAAAATGTTCTAAAATAGATCCAACCTTCAAGTCACGAATGTACAGGATGTTTCCAAGCTTCCAGAATTTGGACGGGAACATTTACAGTTGAAACCTTTATGTGGGAGGTTTCTTAACATGTCGAATCCCCAAGCCGCGCATGCGGCCAGGATGGGGCAACCGCTGCTGGTTGTGGCGAAGTTTACGGATGGCGACTATCAGCGCTTGGAAGGTGAAGGGCCGTTTTCGTTGAGAGATTCTGACTCAATGGATTCATCGAAAAATGGTGGATTAAGTATGAAAAGTTGTGGTTTAATGGGTTTGATCATCACAAACGGTGGTTTCAGTAATTTTAAGGATTATAAATTGGGAATCCTGGGGATTCAGGTAATGATTATGGATTTCATGGATGTCATACTTGATTAATTGGTTTAATGCCAATCTAAAGGAAGCCATGTCTTTTCTCCCCCTCACGGGGGAGAAATTTTTGAACAAAAAATGCTTAAAAATACTTGTGTTTACAGTGTTTTGTGACAAGAGTAGGCTTAAAACCGTTATTTTAGAGCACAAATAGAGTTCACCTCCAAAGGCTATCATATATTGTCATAAATCACTGGCATCTACAGATTTTTGTGACAGGATTCAACTTTTCCTGTGAGGCTTGCAAAGAACTACAAACAATCACTTGCACTTTGCGGTCAAGAAGGGGTCTATTCCCCTGCAGACTTTGCTTACAAACAATCAACACATAACAAAAACCATTTGCTGCACAACATGTCATAAAAATGGGTAGCTGTGCATCTTGGAACAGAATATACAGTAGCAATGGGTATGATTTAGGGATATTTTCGGATTAAGTTTTCCATAGTTTTCCATTCTCACAAAGTAGTTGGATCAGACAAGACAACCACGTCCCTTTGGAGCTGACGGCAGGTTGCATCCAGTTTGGCAACCCCATCGAAAATGCCGAGGATCGATCGGAGGGCGACGACCCTTCAGGGGCTGAATTGAGCCGATGAATCATCGATTTCTATAGCGTGAAGTTCAGGACATGGTTGGAATATGTTGGAATCGTCGGATTATGTTGGAATTCACCTACATAAGTCACTAAGTCATCATAATTTCTATATCCGGTAGTTTCAAACATTCTTAATATGTTTCAACCCGACTTGGATGATAATTCCAAGCGAGGAGCATGTTCTTTAGTGTTGAAATTACCAACCAGATGCCATATTCTGTTTACTACCCACTGACTCCATACCATGGAATATCAGACGGACCACAACTGACCAAAAAGGTACAAATAGTGTCCATCCATAATATCTATGATATATTCATATATTTACCAGATTCAGATACCCTAATTGTCAGTTATCATCGAAACTATGGAATAATAATGGTTAATAGATAGTAATAGTATTTGGAATTTCTCGTGCGAGTTGTTCATTGTTTTTTCCCCATTGTCAACCATTATACATATATTTTGTGGCATATTTAATGACACATATTTCAACCATACTACCCTTCTCTCGGAAGTATTTGGATAGGGCGAGCATTCGAGTTCATTCATTCAAGCCCGTGGCATTGAACCATGTTTGTGTCGAAACATCAAAAGTTCTAGGTTCCATATATGAAACATCAATATGTCTTCCTATCAGAAACAAATATGTTTAGTGTCCATTCAACCCACCATGTTTCCAATGATTGAACCCGATGTTGTTCCGCCAGGAGACGGATCCGGCGGTGGAACCGGTCCTCTTGCAGACCTTCAAGGGAAGCGCGTGGCTTGGTCAACGGATGTTCTGAAGCTGAAGTCATTTCCGGTAAATCAAGATAAATCAAGCTAAATTAAGGTATATCCATGTATATCAATGATATTTAAGAAAAAAATCAAAGGATTTGAAAGGATAAGATATATTGAGTATCATACATCATTCTAGTACCTGGACCCTCCAAGTACCTTGAAAATTCTGGCAATATACCAATTATCTTGAGGACTTGTGACAATTTTGATGGCTTGGAGGGTCTGGAGGGTCTACGTTATGTTGACACTTGGGACACTCATTGTCCCCTTGAATCAATGCTTGTGTTCGCTTGTGCTTATCCATGGTTTTTGGGACAATCTTTACCGGAAACCTGGTTTTCCCATAGAAATATCGGGTTTCCGGTTTCAATTTTGCCTTAAACCAATCCATTGATTGATCTCCTCATTTCGGGGTGCCAGCAATGTTGCAAAAGAAGGCTTATCCGGGCCTTCAGATGGGTGAAGTTGGACTATGTCGTGAGTTAAAATTCGCCAGCAGCATCTTTCAAAATCAATGTCCATCCCTTTTTTCCACTTGCTGAAGATATTTGAATGATGGATTTGGGTCGAGTTTAGTGAAAGTGTGTCGATAACAGTACCTGGGGTGATGTTGTGCGTGTTTCTAATGCCTACATCTACCATTTTGAGACTCTGCAGATAGGAACATTGCTTAAACTTCACATGCCGCAGTCGTCACTTGTGGCAGCCATCTCACCAGGTGGGACTACAAGACCAGTTGCTGAACATCGTGGTTGAAAAGGCAGCCCAGTGTCATGGTGTCATGGGGTACTTCGCTCGATTCAAGAGCTGCTAAAGAGAAAACTGCGCATCACAAATCGAGATACCACGCATCTATCGATCATTTCGATCTAGATATGTAATGATATCTATGTTTTTTTTTGGTTTCCTTTACGTGTTTCCGACTTTGAAGCATCAAAGACACTGCAGTGCCTTGGTCCAGATCCATCTTGCAGGAACGTCCAGATCTGGCAGAGGAAAAGGCCAGATTGGTCGAAGGTGCCCCAGGACGTGGGTTCTCAAGCCATGGAGGATCCCCAGTCGTCACCATGGTTGAATGGCTTGGATCATTTTTCGGGACGAAACTGGAAACCTCCAGTTTGAATCATTTTCATACTTATGACATGACGGAAAATGTACTTATGTCTTTCCGATTTTCCGTACCGTACCCATCAAAATTGCTACGTAAAAGTCCCAAGTCATAATCAGTATAGTACCCCAGGTACTTCTAGGTACTTGGAGGCTCCCCCAAAAGTGACAGCCCGATGATAAAGGTTTATTAAGGGCTCCGTAACCACCAAGCGCCACTTGTGAAGCATCGGGTTGAAATTCACCGGGGCTAAAATCTCTCATCGACTCATCGCAGGTGAGAACAAGGAGCAATTGGAAGTCGACTGAGAATAAGATCCTGGATGTCACTGGACGGCATCAGCGTGGGAAGCAGAGTCCAAATCACCAGAACAACTTCGTGGTACCAATGGGAAATTATTCCAAAATATACTGTATAATGGTAATACCATCCCATGTTATCAAATGGTAATTATCCTACTTCAGTTTATCCAGACAATATTTATCCAGATTTGGAATCAGCTAACTCAAAGATTTTGTGGTTCCCAATGAATCAAATGGACTCGGAACCTCAAAATGAATTAAAAGATTAGTTGATAAAAGTTGAAAGAATCTTGGTTCAAGTGGTTCCAAGATTCTATGAGATGATATGCTTGGTGACCCACCTAATCATAGAACTGTTCAAAGAGATGATCTCCGGATTGCTCAACATTTCCGAGGAGATTGGTCACCACGAAGATCATCAACCATAATCCCATCATCCGTTCATATGAAACTTATTAAACACCCCATTTCTATGGTCCCAATTGTGGAAATTCCCTACATCCACCATGGTGTCGTTTCGGGTGTGTTTTTTTTTGAGCGGGGGAAGGGATTGCAAAAAAAAAACATCCCTTTCCATTCAGGATGAGGCACACTGTTCCAGGAGGATCTCGATGCAAAGAACCCACCAAGATTTCGCAAATATTTGGGACCATTTTTTTGGGGGTTGATATTAGGGGGATGCCATTATATAATTATTAATCTAATCATCATAAAATCATTTTTGGTGCAATCACCGATTAGATTGTTTAATTACTCCAATATCTAATTGTGTATAATTTACGTGTATTTTATTATATATTGGAGTAATTAAACAATATATCACAATTACTTCAATAAAATATAATAAAATCTTGAATGTGATTCCCAAAAAAAAATACTGGATATGATGGGATATACCATATAGTATTCTACCAGAATCTGTGATGCCATTCTTTCTTCACCAGTTCCATCACCAGAGTTCTTCACAGTTTTCGCCTCACGCCTCAGGTTCTCAGTTCTTCCCAGGGCAACATCCTTGAAGATGAAGCTGCAGTGCAGGTCAGTAGGATCGTTGACTGAAGCCTCCGAAAGGTCCCCCGGTTTTTTTATTAATTTGACCGTGGGATTTACTGGAAGTATCATGGGAATATAGTGGGATATAATGGGATATATACAGATATACATCTATAATTTATGTATGCGATACCATGGATGGTTGCCAAATTCTACACCAGTTGAGGGATGTGGCAAAAGAAAACCATGGGTTTCAACATGTTTCAACCATCCAAAGGTGGTGCAGGATTTCGCAAGAATCCACAGTTATCCACAGTTCATTTCTCAAAACAGTGGCTTAGTGGCTTCTCTACTCAACAGTGGCTTCTATATAGTGATTCTGCATTGCATTTGACAAGTGTTTTTTGGGACTCGGATTGCTCCCCTTATACCCTCAGTGTAAACGTTGAACGAAAATCAAGGTCCCAGGCCCAGACTTGGGTCCACTTCCTGGGCTACACCGCAGACCTACATCGGAACACAACGGGGTGGAACCCCTATGGTTTTTATCTGAAAAGGTTGGACAATAACTTGCTTTCTGAAAAAAAATATATATACAAAGATTATGGCAATACGCCCTGGTAAACGTTTAACTATGGAAAACCACCATGTATTTCATGGGAAAATCCATGGCTTGAGGACTTGGACTCGTTGTGACCTTCCAGGTCTTCCCGGCTACACCGACCCAAAAAACGGGCTACAACGGATGGAACCCACGAAATGGTGAAACACATATTATTTCAAAACATCTATGAAAATATAAAAATGACCAAACAAAAATGGCAAAATATTTAAAATACCTACAGTTATATAGTTAAATATTTATTTGGAAAATAAACAAAAACCAGCAAGAAACAAACAATGAACAACCTTGAAAAAAATGAAAACATTGTGAGGTACACAATGGAACATATAAACCCGGAAAATCAATCAAATACAATGAACAGCACTTGAAAAAATGGAAATGCAATGAACATCTCTGAAGAAAAGACAATGAGCACGTTGAAGTTAAAACAAATAAAACAAATAAAAACATTCAACAAAACAATGTAAACGGGTGACAAAACTTGGAAAACTATCGAAAATCCAAAAACACAATGAAAAACACTCAAAACCCGAAGGAACGACGTTGAAAAAACAACGGGAAAAGACAACGCAAAACATTCAAAAAAAAATAAAGAAACAATAATGAACCATATACTAGAAAATGAAACACATGAAACAAAGTCAGGAAAATAATTCAAAATTATGAACAATAATGATAATTGACATAAAACAGTTTATTCTCATAGTTCAGAATATGTTTTAACAGACCATAACAGTATATTTTATAGTGATAATATTTCCCAGGGTCATAAAGAATCATATAAATAGTATCATGATCAATTATAATATCATTATTAACAATTATGATGGTTGTATATCAATGTATATCACAATTATGATGGTGATTGTGATCTAGATACAACAATGATATAATAACATCACTTGTTGTTCATGATATTAACAGGTTCACTAATAACTATAGATATAAAATTAACAGGTTCATTACAATAATAATTATCTAGTTATAATAATGGTGATTACTGTAGTACTATAATTCAATAATTAACAGGTTAACACCATTCAGAATTCACAGGTGAACCCACGAAATGGCTCGAGGACTGGACCCGACCGTTCCAGGTGGGCTCGACAGACCCTGGGGATACGCTGACCTTACGAAATCCGAAACAACACTACGACTTGGATGGTCGACCCCATGGTGAAACGGATGGAACATGCCAAGAATAGTTGAAAAATGTTGAAAAATGGTGGAAAACTCTCTTCATTGATCTGACATCAGATGATGATTTTGATGATGTTGGTGAACAAGACCTGTTATATAAAAAAAAACAAGGTGGGCCAGAGAACCCAAAAGCAAGACGGCGCACAGCACGCCTTTTTTTGAAAATGTTGTGGTGTGGGCAGCTGTGCTCTGGACGAAATCGATGTAAGATCTTCACTGAAACATCGTGCGCACTGATGGTATCATGGGCCACAATTCACCACAGCATGCTGTGTCAGCTACGTCTACATTCTTCCAGTCGCTATTGCTGCTAATGAACTTTATCCCATCTTTCTAGTCGCTATTTATATATTTCTGGATTCTCGTTTAGTTTTAGTTTGCTTCGCCGCAGAGGGAGCGAGGACGAAGCGTGGACGGACAGAACACCGTGCGAAACAAAGTCAGGAAAAATAATGAAAAAAATGACAATTGACATATATAAAACAAAATCAATATTATTAATGTTGGCACCTGATTAGTAGCATGGTACTCTATTGTGGCAAAAAGTTTCCTCCTTATTCAGTAACCTGCTGTTTGGTGGGGGGGGGCCTGTATTGTGGCAAATGTTTTTCCAGATTGTTTTTTATTTTTTCAATTTTTTTTAATTATTATTTTTTGAATTTATTTTTAAATTAGTTACTTAAAAAATGTTTTTCTGTTTTTTCATTTTTTTAAATTAAAGCTTTAAAATGCAAAGTTTTCCAAATAATTAGATGCCTTATTAAACCCTTATTAAAAAACAGCATCCAGACAATTTTTCAAGGTGGTACCCCATGAGTGGCTGATTTACTCAATAATATGAATGTTTGGATGGTACTCTATTGTGCCAAGCAACTTTTGGGGTTGAAAAAAAATAAAAACCCTTTCTCAACCTTTCTTTGAGTAAAGCTGGTCCATTTACTTTAGGAAACCATATTTGTATTAAAGCTTTAAAATGCAAGGTTTTCCAAATAATTAGATGCCTTATTAAACCCTTATTAAAAAACAGCATCCAGACAATTTTTCAAGGTGGTACCCCATGAGTGGCTGAGTTACTCAATAATATGAATGTTTGGATGGTACTCTATTGTGCCAAGCAACTTTTGGGGTTGAAAAAAAACAAAAACCCTTTCTCAACCTTTCCTTTAGTAAAGATGGTCCATTTGTTTTAGAAATAGCTATTTGTGTTAAAGCTTTTAAAATGCAAGGTTTTCCAAATAATTAGATGCCTTATTAAACCCTTATTAAAAAAACAGCATCCAGACAATTTTTCAAGGTGGTACCCCATGAGTGGCTGAGTTACTCAATAATATGAATGTTTGGATGGTACTCTATTGTGCCAAGCAACTTTTGGGGTTGAAAAAAAAACAAAAACCCTTTCTCAACCTTTCTTTGAGTAAAGCTGGTCCATTTACTTTAGAAAGCCATATTTGTGTTAAATCTTTAAAATGCAAGGTTTTCCAAATAATTAGATGCCTTATTAAACCCTTATTTAAAAACAGCATCCAGACAATTTTTCAAGGTGGTACCCCATGAGTGGCTGAGTTACTCAATAATATGAATGTTTGGATGGTACTCTATTGTGCCAAGCAACTTTTGGGGTTGAAAAAAATCAAAAACCTTCTCAACCTTTCCTTTAGTAAAGATGGTCCATTTGTTTTAGAAATAGCTATTTGTGTTAAAGCTTTTAAAATGCAAGGTTTTCCAAATAATTAGATGCCTTATTAAACCCTTATTAAAAAAACAGCATCCAGACAATTTTTCAAGGTGGTACCCCATGAGTGGCTGAGTTACTCAATAATATGAATGTTTGGATGGTACTCTATTGTGCCAAGCAACTTTTGGGGTTGAAAAAAAATCAAAAACCTTCTCCACCTTTCTTTGAGTAAAGCTGGTCCATTTACTTTAGAAAGCCATATTTGTGTTAAATCTTTAAAATGCAAGGTTTTCCAAATAATTAGATGCCTTATTAAACCCTTATTAAAAAACAGCATCCAAACAATTTTTCAAGGAGGTACCTCATGAGTGGCTCAGTTACTCAATAATATGAATGTTTGGATGGTACTCTATTGTGCCAAGCAACTTTTGGGGTTGAAAAAAATAAAAACCCTTTCTCAACCTTTCTTTGAGTAAAGCTGGTCCATTTACTTTAGAAAACCATATTTGTATTAAAGCTTTAAAATGCAAGGTTTTCCAAATAATTAGATGCCTTATTAAACCCTTATTAAAAAACAGCATCCAAACAATTTTTCAAGGTGGTACCCCATGAGTGGCTCAATTACTCAATAATATGAATGTTTGGATGGTACTCTATTGTGCCCAACAACTTTTAAAAATAAAAACCCTTTCCCCAATTGTCAAATTCCACCACATGCAGCAAATGCAAGTTTGAAAGAAATCAACACCTTTTTTTCAATTTTAAAATTAATTGCACCACATGCAGCACATGCAAGCTGTTTTACTTTTTTGGCACTGAAATTAACAAATCCTAAGCCTGCCCAGTGCAAAGCTACAAATCACTGTCTCTCAGTAGAGCTTCAGGCAGGTGCAGCTGATGTTGATGAGGTAGGTGCAGCTGAGCTCGAAGAAATAGGTGCTGAAGATGAGCTTGCTGAGATTGGCAGGGTAGCTGACTTGAGCAGCTGCTCCAGATCCTCAGGGCCTGTGCTGAGATAAGGCAGCTTGTGAGCCTTAGCAGCCTCTGAGTGCAGGTGGTACCTGATGCATTTGTAGGCATCACAGTTCAGGCAGCCTGACTGCCACCTGCACTTAGAACATTTGCCAAAGGAATCCTTCAGGAGCTTGACCTTGTGAACTGAGTCCTGAGAAAGGTTTTTCCAGGTGAATCTCACTGAGTTCTTGTCCAGCTGGTCCTTGGCAGTCTGGTAGGCAACTGAGGTGATGTCAGTCAGCTTGCTCAGCCTTTTCTCAGCCTTGTTTTTTTGCTGAGCAATGCCTGCCATTTCAGACTCAAGCTTAGCATGTCTGATTTTGGCATCTTCAATGAGTGCATTTGCCTGAGCCACCAGCTTAGGCACAATAGTGGCCAACCTGAGTTTCCAATCTTTCCAGCCATCCTCAGGCCAGACTGAAGGCCACTCACCCCTGAAAAGCCTCAGCTCTTGCTCCATGTAATGGAGCACATAGCAGCCACAAGCATTGCTGCCCACAGGCTGAGTGGCAATGTTGCTGAGGGGTGGGAGATTGAAATCAGGGTCAAGCAAGGTTCCCATGAGGATCTGCTGAGGATGAGATTCTCCATGCTCTTTGCTGAGGGAGTCATACCTCCTCCAAGTGATGGATTGCCCAGGCCCTGCCCTCTGAGCTGCCAGTAAAGTCCAGTGAAACTGAGAATACACTGGAACCAAAAGAAGCTTGCAGTGCTGAGACCAGTATTTCTTGATGCCTTCCTTGAAGCCCTCCAGCTGCTGAGGATTGCCATCATTTTCAAGGATCAGCTTGCTGAGGATTGGGTCCACACAGTGAACTCCTAAGACATCTGGGAGGGCAACATTGGCCTTGTCAAAGCACCATCTGAGAAGGGCCCAGCCAAGCCAAAGGTGCTGATCCTCCACCTCAGGGGTTTCCTTAGGGCATGGGAGCATTGTGTGGATACTCCACTCCTTTGGGCTGAGGCCAACCTCATCTTCAGGATTGCAGCTCAGAAGGCTCAGCATGAGGCTGAGATCTCTCTTGCTGAGCTGGGTCCACTTGGGCCACTTCACCCTCAGAACTTCAGCCTTAGAGCTCTTGAGCTCCACCCATTCAGGCTCAACATGATATGCACCTGAGTCAGTGACACAGATGTACATACCTGATGTGCTGCCATAAGTTAGCTTGCCATGCTTGCCAAAGCTGAGCTTGCCTGCTGCTTCTGAAACAATCACAGCTTCCTGCTTGAGAAGGGGATCCTCAGGTGGTGCTTCCTCAGCAGGTGGTGCTTCCTCAGCAGGTGGTGCTTCCTCAGGTGGAGGCAATGGTGGTGCATCAGAAAGGTGCTGCTTGGAGCCAGCCTTGACTAAGGCTTTAGCTTCTGATGTTTTCTTATGTTTTTTCTTCAAGTTCTTGTGCTTAGCTGATGGCTTGTTCTTCATGGAAGCTTTGTTCTTGATGGAAGCTTTGAATGCTAGGGAGAGTTTTTTCTTAGGCTTGCCTTTCTGCCTGGCCTCAGGCTGGAGCTCAGCCAAAGCTTCATGTCTGCTCATGTCTGAGAGTTTCTCAGCCATTTTTTGCACAAGTTTGCTCTTATGCTTCCTCAGCAGCTTTCTGAGCTTCCTCTGCCTTTCCCTCTTAGCAACCCCTCTCTCTTTCTTGCTTTGGTACTCAGCAGTCCCCATTCTTCTGATTTGGGCTCTTCTGAGGGAAGGGTGAATCCTCAGGGACAAGGAGTTTTGAAGCTCTAGTTCCAAGTCCTCAGCAATGCCATCACAGATCTCTGGCTGGAGCTCTTCCTCAGTGAAGTCCTTCTCATCCTCAGGGTGGAAATGGTCCCAGACTTGGAGGTCTGAGATGTGCTTTGCTGTGCTGCTCAGATTCCAATCTGCCTTTACAGGCACACCCTCAGCATCTCTCCACTTGAGCCTGTCTCTGAGCCACTCAGGACTGTACCTCTTGGTGCCAACCTCTAAGCCCATCTCCTTAGCCCACCTCTGAGACAGGAGTTCTACAAGCCTCCCTGAGGCTGGATCAGGTCTGTAGACCAGGATCCCATTCCTGACTGCAGCTCTGAGAACCCACTCATCTTTGAGATTCTTCTCAGCCATGGCTTCTTGAGCTGTCACAACTGCAGTGACAATTTGTAAGGGGCCAACTTTCCAAACTGAGTGCTCAGCTTTTCTTTGGGCCTGCCACTCAGCTCTGAGGTCAATGAGCTTGTGTCTCACTAAGGCCTTGAACTGCTTAGCATAATCAGTGTCAGTGATTTGCAACTTAGAGGTGCACTTCTCAGCCACAAGGCAGCTTAACTGATTTGCTAAGGCCATGGACTCAGTGGCTGAGTCACTGAAGACTGAGGGGAAGCAATCCCTCATCCAAATGGATGCAGGGTACTGGGCAGCTTGAGCCTGGATGCTCCAGCTGAGGATAACTGAGTCCACATTGGCTGCAGGCTGCTGCATGATCTCAATCTTAGACATGAGCTCAGGGTGGGTCTGCCTCAGCCTCCTGTAGGGCAGCATGATTCTCCCAGCTGAGTTTCCCTGAGTCCTGGTGATGACCTTCTCACCCACTTTGAAGGTTTCATCACTGAGCCATGTGCCACTCTCTGAAATGTTGCTCAGTCTGGCCCATTCACCTGGCACAACTAACAGCCCTTTGCCAACTGAGCCAATGATCTCCTGAGACTCATCAGCATAAACTGAGTGCAGGAGCTGCCTGGTCATAAGTGATCCTGTATCTATCCTCCCCTGAGATTCCAATGAGAGTTGTGGATCCTGGCTGAGGCAAAGCTGGCTTGTCTGCTGGTGCTGAGGGCTGAGTTGAGCTTGCTGCATCTTTCTGAGTGCTGGCTTTTGCATCTTGCTCAGGGCTGGCTGGGACCATTTGCTCAGCATCTCCTGGAGCAGGGCTGGCTGAGCCAAAGAGACAATCCTCAGATTGGCTGGGTGGAGCTGAATCAAAGCTGGCCTGCTTCACCAGAGAATCTTGCTCAGGTTGGCTGGCTGGGGGGCTGCTGGCTGCTGATGCAAAGCTGAGCTGCCTCACTACTGACCCCTTGGGTGGTGACTCAAAGCTCAGCTTTCTTTGTGGCTGAGGTGTGGCTGGTACAAGAGGCCCTACCATCATGTCAGGCCCATGCTCTGAGTGCATGGCTTCACTGATGGCTACCCTGACTGAAGAGTAGTCCTTGGCATCAGCTGAGGCATGCAGTTCCTCCTCAGCAAAGACAGCTCTTCTACCTGTAGCCTTAGCCCACAAAGGCACCTGAAAAAGCCAACTGAGACCTTGCTGAAATGAACTGGGCTGGGCTGCTGAGCCTGTTGCTGTCAGCTAATGTCTGCTGAGATGCACATGTTGCTAGCCACAGTGTGTGGTCAAACTCTTGCCAGGTCAGCTTGGTCCTGGTTTGGGATTCTACCTGAGAGATGTTTGTAACTAGCTCAGTGGACATGTACTTAGCATCAAGCCATTTGACCAGCTGAGTCTTAATTTTTTTCTTGTAACCATCACTTATCAAGATAGTGCTTTTCCTGACTTCTCTTTCCTTAGCATCTGCCAGAAGCTCAGCTCTATGTATAGCAGAAATATCACTCAGCTGAGCTTGGTTTCTAAGCTCATTGGCTGTGAGCTGCAGCCTGCCAAGAAACTCAGCAAGCAAATCTTGCTTAGATATGGTGTGACCACATGCTCTTTCAATGCTGAGCCACTGCTTCATTTTTGAGATGATGTCTGAGAATGGAACCTTTCTGCCACCTCCTGAAGCTCTTTTCCTCTTGGAGGTCTGATGCACAGGCTTGCATTTGAGCTCCTTCTCAGCTACAAGAACTTTCCAATGCTCTTCCTTAGCCAAGATGTTCTGAAGAGATCTCTTTGCAATGCCAAACTTCTGCACCTGAGCTTTCCAGTAATCTTGTAAACTGCTGAAAGAGTCTTTGGCTGCCTTCATCTCCTCACAGTATTTCAGCTTAGTAGCAGCTGAGACTTCAACCCTTTTCATTTGTGAGCCTGGCACTTTTCTGTTTGTTGACTGAGGGCTGGCTTTTGGAGATCTCTGGGGCTCTCTTCTCATCAGCTTCCTCTTTTTTTCTGCTACCTCAACAAGCTCAGTTTCAGTTGTGGCTAGCTCAGCTTCTAACTCAGCATGCTTTCTGAGTGCATCATTCCTTTCCTGGAGAGCATCTTGCTGGAATCTGCTGAGCCTCTGCCTCTTGAAAGGCTGAGCTTGCAGATGTAATGGCACTGGCTGAGCTTCTTTCTTCTGGCTTGCTGAGCCAAAGAACTTGTTTATGCCATACTGGACCTTTCCTGAGCTGGGTGGTGAAGACTCAGGGCTGCCAGTGGCATCCTTCTCAGGTGTAGCTTCAGCTCCTCCACCTCTAGCTCTGGCTTGCTGAATCACCTTAGTCAGCAAGAAGCCAACATGAAGGTAGCCCATGAGTGGCTGAGTTACTCAATAATATGAATGTTTGGATGGTACTCTATTGTGCCAAGCAACTTTTGGGGTTGAAAAAAAATCAAAAAAAACCTTTCTCCACCTTTCTTTGAGTAAAGCTGGTCCATTTACTTTAGAAAGCCATATTTGTGTTAAATCTTGAAAATGCAAGGTTTTCCAAATAATTAGATGCCTTATTAAACCCTTATTAAAAACAGCATCCAAACAATTTTTCAAGGGGGTACCTCATGAGTGGCTCAGTTACTCAATAATATGAATGTTTGGATGGTACTCTATTGTGCCAAGCAACTTTTGGGATTGAAAAAAAACAAAAACCTTCTCCACCTTTCTTTGAGTAAAGCTGGTCCATTTACTTTAGAAAGCCATATTTGTGTTGAAATCTAAATTGCAAGGTTTTCCAAATAATAGATGTTTTATTAGACCCTTATTAAAAAACAGCATTCACAGACTAAATTTTTCAAGGTTGTACCCCATGAGTGGCTGAGTTACTCAATAATATGAATGTTTGGATGGTACTCTATTGTGCCCAACAACTTTTGGGGTTGAAAAAAAAAAGCAAAAACCCTTTCTCCACCTTTCTTTGAGTAAAGCTGGTCCATTTACTTTAGAAAGCCATATTTGTGTTAAATCTAAATGCAAGGTTTTCCAAATAATTAGATGCCTTACTGAACCCTTATTAAAAACAACATCCAGACAATTTTTCAAGGTTGTACCCCATGAGTGGCTGAGTTACTCAATAATATGAATGTTTGGATGGTACTCTATTGTGCCCAACAACTTTTGGGGTTGAAAAAAAACAAAAACCCTTTCTCCACCTTTCCTTGAGTAAAGCTGGTCCATTTGTTTTAGAAATAGATATTTGTGTTAAATCTAAATGCAAGGTTTTCCAAATAGTTAGATGTTTTATTAAACCCTTATTAAAAAACAGCATCCAGACAATTTTTCAAGGTGGTACCCCATGAGTGGCTGAGTTACTCAATAATATGAATGGTTGGATGGTACTCTATTGTGCCCAACAACTTTTAGGAGTGAAAAAAATATTTATCCACCTTTCTTTGGGCAAAGGCTCCAGGATGTCTGAGATGTCCAAGCTCTGAAGGACATTGAGTTCCTCAGCCTTGTGGTGGAGAGCTTTCTGCCTGCTGAGAGCTCCTTTGAAGTAATGAACTGCTGAGCTGTAGTAATTGAGCCACTGCTCAAAGGATTTGCTGAGCTTCTTCATCTCCTAGCTGGTTCAATGAAAGATCCCAAAAGATATAAACATAATTTAACTATATTATGAATTGTAGTTATAATGAGTTTACCTCAAGCAGCTCAGATGCACAAAATTATACTCAAGTGCCAACAAGCTTCATCCCTGAGCAGCTGCATCTTAGTGACCAGGGCTCTCAAGTTACTGAGTGGCTTCAAAAGGATGCTCAGGGTGAAGAGGAGCAAAGAAGTGAATGCAAGCCATCCCTGAGTTTTGCAACATTGCATTCATGTTACAAGAGTCACCTTTACCTACATAATAAGAAACTTGTTGATAAAATAGAAAATTGAAAACATGAAAATAGGCAACACTAAGCTGTGCCCAAGGTCAAGCTCAGCTGAGGAAAAAAAAAGGATTGAGGTCCTTCAGCCTCACTGCCAGGTCAATAGCATTGCAACCTGAAGTGCGGGCTTGGTGCAAAACAAGAATACACTAAGAAAAGAGCTAGTTGCCTAATTAATTAAGTAATTAGTCAATTAATCATACCAAATGATTACTAACTAATTAATTAACTAATTACTTACTGATGTTGGATACTGAGGCAGACTCCTTTTTCCAAAAACGCTGCTCAGGTAAGCTGAGCCTTTGAATTGTCTCAGAATTCATTCTGAGCCTGTAGATCACTGAGGTGCCATTCCACCTCAGCTTCAATGTTCCACTGAGAAAGTAGGTCAGGCTCAGCCACATCTGAGAGGTCTATGCTGCTAAGCACATTGAGCCTCTCAGCCTTGGTTCTGAGTCCTACTTCCCTGCTATGTGCACTGAGCCAATGTTGCTTAGCACAGCTGAAAGCATGTGCTGAGGCCAGCAACTCATTGATGTCATTCTCAGGTTGGTGGCGGGCCCAAAGTACTGAGAGCTCAGGTCGCTGAGTGTTCTCCACCACCAGGGTCTCCTGCCTGAGCTCTTCATCTGAGGCAGTCCTGCTGTAGAGTGCCTGAGCTGGCTGAAAAGGTTTCAAGAAACCAACAGACCTCAACAAAAACATCCAACAACATGTTCCTCTTCACAAAAAAAGGAAACCAAATGAATTCAAGTACCCTGAGGAATCGATTGTACATGACACCCTCCCTGGTGGCTAAGATAGCAGTGCTCAGCAGCAAGTCCCACTCTGTGAACTGAGCTTCTTGGTCCCAGTGGGAGACAGGTCCACTGAGAAGTGCCCAGCGCTTCTTCACTAAGAATTCTGAGAACAAAGCTGCACCACCTGCCTGAGGGTCAAACTCTTCAAAATGCTGCTTGAGGTGCCTCAGGGTGTCCCAGGTACTTCCTCCAGCCATATCCATCCTGAGCTCCATGGCCCTGACCTTCTCTGAGATGAAGTCAAGCCTCTGCTGAGAATGATCAGAAGCATACCAAAGGTCATCTCTGAGGTTCTGCAGAACCTGCACCAAGGTGCTGAGCTCAGTCTTGAGGCCCAGGAGGAAGATGAAGCAAAGAGCCAAGACTGAGAGCCCAGCCTGGTGTTGTTTTGTGCTTCCATGCAAAAAAAACAAGTAGTTTTTACCATTGGCCTAAGCAATTTTTTACAGCTGATCCAAGTATGGTACTGCTTGCTGTCAAGAAGCAAGCTGGGGTGCATGAATGACATCTGATAGCTGGCTGAGCCTAGCCTGTAGGTCCACTGAGGTACCACCTAGGGCTACCATCTGAGGAATGAACAAAAACATGTTGAACCATGCAATCCAAGGACCCAAAAACAAGTTGTTATGTAGCTGAGATGCTAGCCAAGCTGATGCCTGTGCTGCAAGCAAGAGCCATGATGCAAACCATCTTCAGCTGAGGTCCCATGGCTCCAAGAGAAGAACTGATGACTGATGCTGATGAAGGTTGCTGATGTGCTGAGATCAGAAAAAGCTGCTGAGGCACATGGTGCTCAAGAGACTGAGATGCTGAAGACAGACTAGCTCAAAGGCTGACATGATATTTGTGCTACTGTGTCTAAGACCAGGTTTATCTCCTGCAAAATCATTAATTAATTAATTAATTATTTAATTAATTAGCAAACAACAATAAGGTGCAAGCTCAGGAACTTGAGAGGCTCAGCCCAGATGAAGCCACCAAGCTGAGGATCACAAAGGCCTTCAGCTGAAGATTCATGGCTTTAGCCTTGGCTGCCATGGAAGCACATGAAAACACATGCCATTAATTAATTGATTATGTTTTAGTTCATCCTAAAATTTTTTAAAAAAAAATAACCAGAAACAAAAACATGACTAAACTTGATTGAGAAGCCAGGAAGCAAATGCAGTTGCAACTGGGTGCTCAGAGTGCTGAAGCTTGGATGTTGGATGCTGCTGTGGTAGCATGGAGGCTCAGAACAGCCCTAGATGAAAACTTAGAAAGGAATGTCACCAACTTAGGGTGGCCAACACTCAGTGCCAAGGCTTAGTAGTGGCTGCAGCCAACCTAAGTATGCCTAGTATGCTAAGTTATATAAATTCTACTTTAGATAGCCTTTCCCATGTGTGGCCTAGATCCTTAGCTAAGCATTAATTAGTAGTGACAACATCCTCCCCTGATCATGCTAAGTCAAATCTGAGTGATTGCAGCCAGCTCCAAGCCACTTTTTCATCCAGTGCATCTGAAATATGATGCTGTTGAAGAGCTGATGCATGCTGAGAATGCATCAAGTAGACAAAAAATCATGACCAAGTCATGGCTGAGGGTTGCTTGGGCTGTGCCAAGCTTCTAAAAAGTAGAAGTCACCTAAGCCCCATCAGAAGTGCATCTGCTGAATCTTACTGTGCTTGCTGAGATGATGTAGCCCTGAGACTTTTCTTCACATCTTCAGGTCCTGCCAGGGGGAACAGTATAAGGACAAGGTCAGCTACATAGGCACTGCACTAAGAAGAACCACTACAATGTATTAATTATAATGTGTATTTCTTGGGAAACTAGTTCAGAAAACAATGGCAACAACAACAGAAACAGCAGCAGCATTGACATATTTTCCCTGCCAGCTGCTTGCCATGGCTTGTGATGTTTCAAAAAATAAGGTAATCTGTTAATTACCTAGGTTCATCGTCACTAGTGTTCATCCTCATGAATTACCTGAGTCTTCCTCAAGCCTCTCAATCCTTGGCTTCTTGCCGAGACCAGGAGGCTCAGAAACTAGATCAAAAGGAATGGGCTGCTGAGCAGCATTCTGCCTTTTCTGATGCAGCTCCAACAAAACCTGAGGGCTTAGACCAAGAGCTTCCATCTGACTGAGAATCTGCTCAGCCTGCTGTTCTTTTACCTTCCTCAGTTCCTCCTGAGCCTTTGCCATCTCTTCCTCATCCTTCTTCTTAGCCAGGAAAGCAAGAATCCTTTCCTGAGCTGCAAGGATGCAATTCCTGAACTCAGTCAAGACATCTTGCTCCTTAGCCATCTGCTCAGCATCTTTGAAGATCCTCTGCATAGTGGCATCCTGAGCCTCATAGGCTTCCTCAACAAGCAGAAGCTTCTGAGAGAGGGTGGCTTCCAACTGCTCCACATTTGAGGCATGACTAAGGTCAATCTCCTTCAGCTGATTGATAGCCTGGCTGATGCCATTCTCAGTGTCAATCTTAGCAAGCAATGACTTGCAGTACCCCTGAGCAAAGCTGGGGTCATCAATCTTAGCAGAGGCAGCAGCTTCAGGTGGCTGAGAAGGTTCAGCATCAGCTTCAGCTTGAGGTAGCTCACAAGAAGGAAGCTCAGCAGGCTTAGGAGGATTCAGTTTGTGCTTGAACTGAGATGTCCAGTAAGGTGTTGAGATGATTTTTTGCCAAGGCAATGGAGCCATGTTGAGAACCACCTGATAATACTGAGCAATGACTCTCAGAGGCCACCCATTGACATCCTGCAAGGTTGCAAAAGATGTGAACTTAGTAATTAATTGGTTAATTATATAATTGATGAAGACTATGCACCCAAGCTAAGAAATACTGATCAACAATTTCATGCACCCATGTTCCAACCCATCTCCTTGCAGGTATTGCAACCATTCTGAAATGGGATCCTGCTGAGTTTCACCTTAGCATGGCACTGAGGACAAAGAACATCAGGCTCTCCATCATACCGAGGGTAGCTCAGGATCTTCTCAGGATTTGCTCCAGGACCAAATAGGTCCTCCACTGAGGGAAAGCTTTGTGGGATGAGCTTGAGCTGAGGATAGCCACCTCTGACAGTATACTCCATGCCAGATGGGACCAAGTCTGAGTAATCCTTTGTGCACTTTGCCATGGCTCAGTTACTGAGTTGCAGCTGAGCACATAGGCAGATAGGGTGAACTATGGGCTTGAGTTCACCAAGCAGCTGAGGAATCACACAAGCATGCATTGCTGAACAAAACTGAGCACAAGTCCAGGACCATTGGCAAGCTGAGAACCAACCCCACAGCCCCAGAACCAACCCTCAGTCCTCTAAGCCTCTAAGCTTCTCAGCCTTCTTCTTCATCTCCAGGCCTGATTCCAGTAGGTAAATTGCCTTCCTTACTGAGAGACCTTGTCTTGCAAGAAACAGAGAAAGCTGGCTTTGCTTCTCTTCTTCAGAGGTCTTATCTTCCTTGAGTCTTTTCTCAGCATGACCACCATCCTCAGCATTGCCATCATTCTGATGCTTTCTTTTGAGATGATTGTTCTTTGTGAGCATCACCACATCCTCAGGTCCTGCCAGGTGGAACAGTATAAGGACAAGGTCAACTACATTGGCACTGAACTAAGAAGAACCATTACAATGTACTAATTAATTAATTAATTAATTAATTAATTAATTAATTACAAGTAATTCTTGGAAAACTAGTTCAAAAAAACAATGTGATTAACAACAGAAAATGCACATCAAATGCATTTTGCCACTTCAGCTGCTTGCCATGGCCTGTGGTGGCACAACTTAGTCTCAGCTAAGATACTTTAAAAAAATACCTGAGTCTTTTGCTCAGGCTTCAAGCTACTCAGGCTCCTCCTCCTCAACTTGGACATCCACCATCTCAGAATCCTGAGGCTCTTCAATGTTTGCCTTCTTGGTGCTTGGACCAGACTCAGCACTGGCAGCCTCAGAAGGAATGGGCTGCTGAGCAGCATTCTGCCTTTTCTGATGCAGCTCCAGCAAAGCCTGAGGGCTTAGACCAAAAGCTTCCATCTGACTGAGAATCTGCTCAGCCTGCTGTTCTTTTACCTTCATCAGTTCCTCCTGAGCCTTTGCCATCTCTTCCTCCTCCTTCTTCTTAGCCAGGAAAGCATGAATCCTTTCCTGAGCTGCAAGGATGTCAATCCTGAAGTCAGTCAAGACATTTTGCTCCTTAGACATCTTCTCAGCATCTTGTAGGAGCATCTTCATAGTCTCATCCTGAGCTGCATAGGCATTGTCAAGGAGCATAAGCCTCTGAGAGAGGATGGCTCCCAGTCTCTCCAAATCTGAGACATCAGAACCAAGGTCCATATCCTTCAGCTGAGAGATGGTAGCTGCCATGCTGTTCTGAGGGTCAATATGGGCAAGAACTGACTTGCAGTACCCCCCAGATAAGAAGAGCTGAGCCTTCTGAGCAGCTGCAGCCTCAAGTGCCTGCTCAGGTTCAGGATGCCCAGGTGGCTGAGCAGTTTCAGCATCTTGATTTTTCTGAGAAGGAGGAGGCTCCTTAGGCTCAGGTGGCTGCTGCTTGTGCTTGAACTGAGCTGTCCAAAAAGATCTGGAGATGCGCCTTTGCCAAGGCAATGGAGCCATGTTGAGAACCACCTGATAATACTGAGCAATGACTTTCAGAGGCCACCCATTGACATCCTGCAAGGTTGCAAAAGATGTGAGGAAAACTTTCAATCAGACATTGAAACAAAGTAATTAACTCATTAATTGATGAAGACTATGCACCCAAGCTAATAAATACTGACCAACAATTTCATGCACCCATGTTCCAACCCATCTCCTTGCAGTCTTTGCAACCATTCTGAAATGGGATCCTGCTGAGTTTCACCTTAGCATGGCACTGAGGACAAAGAACATCAGGTTCTTCATCATAGCGAGGGTAGCTCAGGATCTTCTCAGGATTTGCTCCAGGACCAAATAGGTCCTCCACTGAGGGAAAGCTTTGTGGGATGAGCTTGAGCTGAGGATAGCCACCTCTGACAGTATACTCCATGCCAGATGGGACCAAGTCTGAGTAATCCTTTGTGCACTTTGCCATGGCTCAGTTACTGAGTTGCAGCTGAGCACATAGGCAGATAGGGTGAACTATGGGCTTGAGTTCACCAAGCAGCTGAGGAATCACACAAGCATGCATTGCTGAACAAAACTGAGCACAAGTCCAGGACCATTGGCAAGCTGAGAACCAACCCCACAGCCCCAGAACCAACCCTCAGTCCTCTAAGCTTCTCAGCCTTCTTCTCCAGACCTTCTTCCAGTATCTGAATTGACATCCTTACTGAGAGACCTTGTCTTGCAAGAAACTGAGAAACCAGTCTTTCCTTCTCTTCTTCAGAGATCTTAAGTTCCATGGCTGCAAAAGTGAGCGCAAGAAACTGAGAAAGTAGTCTTTCCTTCTCTTCTTGAGAGATCTTATCTACCATGGCTGCAAAAGTGAGCTGAGAAAGTGAGCTGAGAAAGCTTCTTACACTTGGATTTGAGCCCTCACAAGCTGCTAAATGTTTGGATGGTACTCTATTCTGAGCACCAACTTTTGGGAGTAGAAAAGAAACAAAACCCTTTCTCCACCTTTCTTTGGGTAAAGCTGGTGCCTTTACTTCAGAAAGCCATAATTGTATTAAAGCTTTAAAATGCAAGGTTTTCCAAATAATTAGATATATATAAAAACTTAATTAAAAAACAGCACCCAAACAATTTTTCAAGGGGATACCTCATGATTGGCTCAGTTACTCAATAATATAATTGTTTGGATGGTACTCTATTGTGAGCACCAACTTGTGGGAGTGAAAAAAAAACAAAACCCTTTCTCCACCTTTCCTTGAGTAAAGCTGGTCCATTTGTTTTAGAAAGCAATATTTGTGATAAAGCTTTAAAATGCAAGGTTTTCCAAATAATTAGATGCCTTATTAAACCCTTATTAAAAAAACAGCACCCAGACAATTTTTCAAGGTGGTACCCCATGAGTGGCTGAGTTACTCAATAATATGAATGTTTGGATGGTACTCTATTGTGCCCAACAACTTTTGGGGTTCAAAAAAAAACAAAAACCCTTTCTCCACCTTTCCTTGAGTAAAGCTGGTCCATTTGTTTTAGAAAGCAATATTTGCGATAAAGCTTTAAAATGCAAGGTTTTCCAAATAATTAGATGCCTTATTAAACCCTTATTAAAAAACAGCACCCAGACAATTTTTCAAGGTGGTACCCCATGAGTGGCTGAGTTACTCAATAATATGAATGTTTGGATGGTACTCTATTGTGCCCAACAACTTTTGGGGTTGAAAAAAACACAAAAACCCTTTCCCCACCTTTCTTTGAGTAAAGCTGGTCCATTTACTTTAGAAAGCCATATTTGTGTTAAAGCTTGAAGACCCAACCTTTTCCAAATAATTAGATGTCTGAAAAAACCATGAATGGCTGAGTTACTCAATAATATGAATGTTTGGATGGTACTCTATTGTGCCCAACAATTTTTGGTGTTGAAAAAAAACAAAAACCCTTTCTCCACCTTTCTTTGAGTAAAGCTGGTCCATTTACTTTAGCAAACCATATTTGTGATAAAGCTTTAAAATGCAAGGTTTTCCAAATAATTAGATGCCTTATTAAACCCTTATTAAAAAACAGCACCCAGACAATTTTTCAAGGTGGTACCCCATGAGTGGCTGAGTTACTCAATAATATGAATGTTTGGATGGTACTCTATTGTGCCCAACAACTTTTGGGGTTGAAACAAATCCAAAACCATTTCTCCACCTTTCTTTGAGTAAAGCTGGTCCATTTACTTTAGAAAGCAATATTTGTGATAAAGTTTTAAAATGCAAGGTTTTCCAAATAATTAGATGCCTTATTAAACCCTTATTAAAAAAACAGCATCCAGACAATTTTTCAAGGTGGTACCCCATGAGTGGCTGAGTTACTCAATAATATGAATGTTTGGATGGTACTCTATTGTGCCCAACAACTTTTGGGGTTGAAAAAAATCCAAAACCATTTCTCCACCTTTCTTTGAGTAAAGCTGGTCCATTTACTTTAGAAAGCCATAATTGTGTTAAAGCTTGAAGATCCAACCTGTTCCAAATAATTAGATGTCTGAAAAAACCATGAATGGCTGAGTTACTCAATAATATGAATGTTTGGATGGTACTCTATTGTGCCCAACAATTTTTGGTGTTGAAAAAAAAAACAAAAACCCTTTCTCCACCTTTCTTTGAGTAAAGCTGGCCCATGTACTTTAGAAAGCAATATTTGTGGATAAAGCTTTAAAATGCAAGGTTTTCCACAAATAAGTAATGCCTTTACAATTAAACCCTTATTAAAAAAACAGCATTCCAGGACAATTTGCAAGGGGGTGGTACCCCATGAGATGGCGGAGTTACGCAATTAATATGCAAGGTTGGATGGTACTCTATTGTGCCCAAACAATTTGGGGGGTTGAAAAAAACAAAAACCTTTTCCACCTTTCTTTGAGTAAAGCTGGTCCATTTGCTTTAGAAAGCAAATTTGTGATAAAGCTTCAAAATGCAAGGGTTTTCCAAATAATTAGATGCCTTATTAAACCCTTATTTAAAAACAGCACCCAGACAATTTTTCAAGGTGGTACCCCATGAGTGGCTGAGTTACTCAATAATATGAATGTTTGGATGGTACTCTATTGTGCCCAACAATTTTTGGGGTTGAAAAAAACAAAAACCATTTCTCCACCTTTCTTTGAGTAAAGCTGGTCCATTTACTTTAGAAAGCAATATTTGTGATAAAGTTTAAAATGCAAGGTTTTCCAAATAATTAGATGCCTTATTAAACCCTTATTAAAAAACAGCATCCAGACAATTTTTCAAGGTGGTACCCCATGAGTGGCTGAGTTACTCAATAATATGAATGTTTGGATGGTACTCTATTGTGCCCAACAACTTTTGGGGTTGAAAAAAAAACAAAAACCCTTTCTCCACCTTTCTTTGAGTAAAGCTGGTCCATTTACTTTAGAAAGCAATATTTGTGATAAAGCTTTAAAATGCAAGGTTTTCCAAATAATTAGATGCCTTATTAAACCCTTATTAAAAAACAGCATCCAGACAATTTTTCAAGGTGGTACCCCATGAGTGGCTGAGTTACTCAATAATATGAATGTTTGGATGGTACTCTATTGTGCCCAACAACTTTTGGGGTTGAAAAAAATCCAAAACCATTTCTCCACCTTTCTTTGAGTAAAGCTGGTCCATTTACTTTAGGAAACCATATTTGTGTTAAAGCTTGAAGATCCAACCTTTTCCAAATAATTAGATGTCTGAAAAAACCATGAATGGCTGAGTTACTCAATAATATGAATGTTTGGATGGTACTCTATTGTGCCCAACAACTTTTGGGGTTGAAAAAAATCAAAAAAAACATTTCTCCACCCTTCTTTGAGTAAAGCTGGTCCATTTACTTTAGGAAACCATATTTGTATTAAAGCTTTAAAATACAAGGTTTTCCAAATAATTAGATGCCTTATTAAACCCTTATTTAAAAACAGCACCCAAACAATTTTTCAAGGTGTACCCCATGAGTGGCTGAGTTACTCAATAATATGAATGTTTGGATGGTACTGTATTGTGCCCAACAACTTTTGGGGTTGGAAAAAAAAACAAAAACCCTTGAAAGTAAATTGAAATCAATTGAAAGTAAATTGAAAGTAAATTGAAATCAATTGAAAGTAAATTGAAAGTAAATTGAAAGTAAATTGAAAGTAAATTGAAATCAATTGAAATCAATTGAAAGTAAATTGAAAGTAAATTGAAATCAATTGAAAGTAAATTGAAATCAGTTGAAAGTAAATTGAAAGTAAATTGAAATCAAATGAAAGTAAATTGAAATCAGTTGAAAGTAAATTGAAAGTAAATTGAAATCAATTGAAAGTAAATTGAAAGCAATTGAAAGTAAATTGAAAGTAAATTGAAATCAATTGAAAGTAAATTGAAAGCAATTGAAAGTAAATTGAAATTAAATTGAAATCAATTGAAAGTAAATTGAAAGTAAATTGAAAGTAAATTGAAATCAATTGAAATCAATTGAAAGTAAATTGAAATCAATTGAAAGTAAATTGATTTCAATTGAAAGTAAATTGAAATCAATTCAAAAAAATTGTTGAAGGTGGGGGGGCGCAAAAAAATGGTCTGTTATTCAGTAGACTAAAATTGTTTGGGGGGGGGGGCCTCACACTAATCAGTCGACAACATTACGCAGCTTGGTGGTTTGCTGTCAAGATGTTCATTTTCCTGATCTGGCATACTTCTCAGACAAGTTATACGATTAAACTAGTGCTGAGTATTGGCGGCCTCGTTGTGATGTTCTTGATCATATCCTTGGCAGGCTTGGGTTGGGAGGCGGTTGACGAAGAATTTGCAAAGCCTCTCCCGGCAACTGCGAGAATTTGACATCCACGAAAGCAAGTCTTGCTGCTCTGCGGGCCATGAGACGCAAAGTGGAGAGCGAATCCCATGTGATCAGGATCTCATCTATCAAAGCCTGGCTGACTGGTATGGAAATGATGCTGATGATTTGCAAGGAAGGCTTAAGAGTTTCAACACAGCTGTCCGAACCCAATTTGCTGATCGGATTTTGGCAACCTGCGACCTGCGAAGAGCAATCCATGCCCATAAAAATGTTCATCCACACTGTCTTCAGCATGAACACTCCATTCTTGATCATTATGATCCAGATGCCATTGGGCAAGCCCAGGAGCAGCAGTCCGCATTACTTGCCTGTGTAGTTGCATTGCGAGTTTTGCTTGCCAGTTGGGGGCATGTTTGGCCATCGATGCTTGTCTACCTCTGGGCATGTAAGACTATGTGGACGCTCACCCTGCAGTGCAATCAATGGTTGATCTTGATCGAAGCAGGTGCTCCCGTTTTTGTCCTTCTTTCTTGGGCCATCGTAGGTGGAGTCTGTGTTTTGCCGGTGCTTTTGACGCACCGCCACAGTTGGCCTCCACGAGTTGTATTTGTTGCGGCCATGGCTCTCGGCCTTTATCTTCTGTGGGTCTTCACCCTCCCAGTGAAGGCATGTCGAAAAAACACAGTTGACAAGACTTCGACAGAATGTGGAGAGGGTGCCCATCAGGGATGACATGTCGAGCTTTTCCATCTGAGCAGTTTTCACTGGATGGTATTCAAAAGCCTCAAACAGGCAAGATGAACACCTTCAATACCTTCTTGCACGCATTTTTGTCTGACGTGCTTGAGTTGAATATTGTGTCTCATTCAGGTGAAACACCAGATAACGTGCTGACGTCTTGTGGGATGGTGCCATTCAATATCATTCATCATATTTTACCAGCCAAAACTTCACACATGAATTCATGTGTGAAGCTTTTGCAGGTAAAATATGATGAATGATATTGAATGACACCATCCCACAAGACGCTGCCCAGGTTATCAGGGATGACATGTCGAGCTTTTCCGTCTGAGCAGTTTTCACTGGATGGTATTCAAAAGCCTCAAGCAGGCAAGATGAACACCTTCAATACCTTCTTGCACGCATTTTTGTCTGACGTGCTTGAGTTGAATATTGTGTCTCATTCAGGTGAAACACCAGATAGCGATGTAGCAGCTACCGCCCTGGCTGTGAATCTCACAGTCCACCAGACTTGCTCAGAGAAGCCAGACGTGCAGACCGCGCAAAGGCTGATCCAAGTGTTATTTTGCGAAAGCAAAAATCTTTTTTTATTTTTATCTATAATTTGGTATTGTAGGGTGGCCCCCTTCCATTTCTCTACTTCCTCTTTGGTGATTTCTATCCAGTTTTCAGCAGCTTCCTCCAGCAGGGTCAACGCTGTTCATTGCCTAGCAGCAGAATGGTACCCCTTATAATCAACAGCCCAGTGATGACCAGAATTCACGGGTTGACATTACCTATCCTCGCGGACCTCCTTCATCCTGCTTTTTTTTGATTTTGCTCAAAAAGTGAGTTGACATGGCGCGTGTGCTGGCAAGACGTATCGCGGGCGCCGGCGGTATCGTGCGCACCAGTTGCGGGCAGCTTGGCGGGTTTCCAGTCCTTTCAAGGAGATTGGTGGTTCATTCAGCCAGCCCCCTCCCCCCAAAAAAATAGTTGACACCCTATAGAATAGATGGTGAATAACGCCTTATAGTTGGGTGTTTTTCGTTAGTACAGTAACTTAGTAGACCCATGCTGTGGCATGATGATTTTGGGGGATCAACTTTGGCAGGTGGAATCCCCGCAGGTCTTGCTGGTCCTATGCTGGTCATTTTTAGCGCGTAGAAGGCTATGTTCCCGGGTAGTTTTTGGGTGATCAAATGTGTGTGTCACGAGGAAATGATTAGGGATGAGTCAATGAGTTGTATAGAGGAAAACCAAGTCCACGTGTAGATGATGTTCCTGGTTTCCCTCCAAATCACCGGGTTACCGGAGGGTACCTAGGTTTAGGTATACCTTCCATGTTTTGATGTCTCCCATCACACCTCGGCAGGACTTCTTTCCAGCGAAGCTTTTGCAGTTATGACGCTGGGCTGGGTGAATTGATGTGAATGATCGGTTTTTGGTTGTTGGTTTACTTCTGATATAATAGGCACCCATGACTTAGGACTTAGGTCACCATAGTGACATAGGAGTTTGTGCACCAAGTCCTAAGTCACTGGTGTTCTTACCAGGTGATTTGTGTGCACCAAGTCCTAAGTCACTGGGGTTATGATTGGACTTAAGCACTTTTTCGGGTTAAAACAAAATAAAACATATTCTCTTAATAAGTCATCCATCAGAACCTACATACTTACATTACATTACAGTACAGTAAATTACATCACACTACGGTACATTACATTACATTACCGTAAAGTACAGTACATCACATTACACTACAGTACATTACATTACAGCACATTACAGTACATTACATTACATACATGCACAGGACTTGGTGCACAAAATCGTCTGTCACTAGAGGGGCACAAGTCCTAAGTCATCAGAACCTACATACTTACAGTACATTGCAGTACAGTACAGTACATTACACTACATTACAATACATAATACGTTAAACAAAAATAAAAAAACAAAAAGAATGCATATATAAAAAAATACAATATTCGAAAAAATATTTCAAAAATGAAAAAAACAAAAAACATATATCTATATTTTTGTGTATTTCTGCAATTGTTTTAAATAAGGTCTGTATGTAAATCAAAGGAAAACATGAAAATCACAGATTTTTTTGAACTATTTTTTTTGAAGATGGGCACAAGTCCTAAGTCATCAGTTTTCGCACAGGTTGGCTCGAGGACTTCGACCCAACAACGGGGTAGTGCAACGGGGTAATACAACGGGGACCACAATATGGAAGCGCAACGGAGGAAACAAAACGGGAAACAACAGAGAAACATTTAAAGTGAAAAAACAAACAAAAAACATTTTTTTTATTTTATTTAGTTGCTTTAATATAATGTTTGTACATAAGTCGAAGGAGAAAAAACGAAAATCACATATGTTTGAATATTTTTTTTGAAGATGGGCACAAGTCCTAAGTCATCAATTTTTCTTTCGATTTATATACATACATTGTTTTCAAGGTATTAAATAGATTTAACATTTATGGATATAACTTTTCTATTTTTTTCGTTTTCATTTTTCCATTTTGTTTCCCGTTTTGTGTCCCCGTTTTTTTGTTTCCCCGTTTTTTTGTTTCCCCGTTGTGTCTCCCCGTGGTGTCTCCCCCGGGCGGTGATCCCAATGCAACGAGTCGGGGTGAGCGTTTTGCGCCAACGCGCGCGCGCGTTGGTGGAAAATGAAAGCGAGCAGTTTCCGGTCGCCTCTGCAGTCCCTGTGGCGCCGCAGTGGGGTGAACAACGGGGTAAGACAACAGGGACCACAATAGGGAAGCACAACGGGGGAAACAAAACGGGAAACAGCAGAGAAAAGTGAAAAAAATAATGTATTTTGATGTATTTTTTATTTATTAAATTGCTTTAAAATAATGTCTGTATGTAAATCGAAGGAAAAAATGAAAATCACACATTTCTTTTGAACTATTTTATGAAGATGGGCACAAGTCCTAAGTCATCAGTTTTCGCAACGGTTGGCTCGAGGACTTCGACCCAACAACGGGGTAGTGCAACGGGGTAATACAACGGGGACCACAATAGGGAAGCACAACGGGGGAAACAAAACGGGAAACAGCAGAGAAAAGTGAAAAAAAATGTATGTATTTTTTTAATTGAATTGCTTTAAAATAATGTCTGTATGTAAATCGAAGGAAAAAATGAAAATCACACATTTCTTTTGAACTATTTTTTTTGAAGATGGGCACAAGTCCTAAGTCATCAGTTTTCGCAACGGTTGGCTCGAGGACTTCGACCCAACAACGGGGTAGTGCAACGGGGTAATACAACGGGAACCACAATAGGGAAGCACAACGGGGGAAACAAAACGGGAAACAACAGAGAAAAATGAAAAGTTAAAAAACAAAATATTTTTTTTATTTTATTTAGTTGCCTTAATTTAATGTCTGTACATAAATCGAAGGAGAAAAAACGAAAATCACAGATTTTTGGAATATTTTTTGAAGATGGGCACAAGCCCTAAGTCATCAATATTTCATTCAATTTATATACATAAATTGTTTTCAAGGTATTAAATAGATTTAACATTTATGGATATAACTTTTCTATTTTTTTTCGTTTTCATTTTTCCATTTTGTTTCCCGTTTTGTGTCCCCGTTTTGTTTCCCCGTTTTTTTGTTTCCCCGTTGTGTCTCCCCGTGGTGTCTCCCCCGGGCGGTGATCCCAATGCAACGAGTCGGGGTGAGCGTTTTGCGCCAACGCGCGCGCGCGTTGGTGGAAAATGAAAGCGAGCAGTTCCCGGTCGCCTCTGCAGTCCCTGTGGCGCCGCAGTGGGGTGAACAACGGGGTACAGACAATAGGGAAGCACAACGGGGGAAACAAAACGGGAAACAGCAGAGAAAAGTGAAAAAAAGAAATGATGTATTTTTTATTTATTAAATTGCTTTAAAATAATGTCTGTATGTAAATCGAAGGAAAAAATGAAAATCACACATTTCTTTTGAACTATTTTTATGAAGATGGGCACAAGTCCTAAGTCATCAGTTTTCGCAACGGTTGGCTCGAGGACTTCGACCCAACAACGGGGTAGTGCAACGGGGTAATACAACGGGGACCACAATAGGGAAGCACAACGCGGGAAACAAAACGGGAAACAGCAGAGAAAAGTGAAAAAAATGTATGTATGTTTATGTATTTTTTATTTATTAAATTGCTTTAAAATAATGTCTGTATGTAAATGGAAGGAAAAAATGAAAATCACACATTTTTTTGAACTATTTTTTTTGAAGATGGGCACAAGTCCTAAGTCATCAGTTTTCGCAACGGTTGGCTCGAGGACTTCGACCCAACAATGGGGTAGTGCAACGGGGTAATACAACGGGGACCACAATAGGGAAGCACAACGGGGGAAACAAAACGGGAAACAGCAGAGAAAAGTGAAAGAAAATGTATGTATTTTTATGTATTTTTTATTTATTAAATTGCTTTAAAATAATGTCTGTATGTAAATCGAAGGAAAAAATGAAAATCACACATTTCTTTTGAACTATTTTTTTGAAGATGGGCACAAGTCCTAAGTCATCAGTTTTCGCAACGGTTGGCTCGAGGACTTCGACCAACGGGGTAGTGCAACGGGGTAATACAACGGGACCACAATAGGGAAGCACAACGGGGGAAACAAAACGGGAAACAACAGAGAAAAATGAAAAGTGAAAAAAAAAACAGATTTTTTATTTTATTTAGTTGCCTTAATTTAATGTCTGTACGTAAATCGAAGGAGAAAAAACGAAAATCACAGATTTTTGAAATATTTTTTGAAGATGGGCACAAGCCCTAAGTCATCAATATTTCATTCGATGTATATACATACATTGTTTTCAAGGTATTAAATAGATATAACATTTATGGATATAACTTTTCTATTTTTTTTCGTTTTCATTTTTCCATTTTGTTTCCCGTTTTGTGTCCCCGTTTTGTTTCCCCGTTGTGTCTCCCCGTTGTGTCTCCCCGTGGTGTCTCCCCCGGGCGGTGATCCCAATGCAACGAGTCGGGGTGAGCGTTTTGCGCCAACGCGCGCGCGTTGGTGGAAAATGAAAGCGAGCAGTTCCCGGTCGCCTCTGCAGTCCCTGTGGCGCCGCAGTGGGGTGAACAACGGGGTAACACAACGGGGACCACAATAGGGAAGCACAACGGGGGAAACAAAAGGGGAAACAGTAGAGAAAAGTGAAAAAAATGTATGTATTTTGATGTATTTTTTTAGTTATTAAATTGCTTTAAAATAATGTCTGTATGTAAATCGAAGGAAAAAATGAAAATCACACATTTCTTTTGAACTATTTTTATGAAGATGGGCACAAGTCCTAAGTCATCAGTTTTCGCAACGGTTGGCTCGAGGACTTCGACCCAACAACGGGGTAGTGCAACGGGGGTAATACAACGGAGACCACAATAGGGAAGCACAACGGGGGAAACAAAACGGGAAACAGCAGAGAAAAGTGAAAAGTGAAAAAAACAGATTTTCTATTTTATTTAGTTGCTTTAAAATAATGTCTGTACATAAATCGAAGGAGAAAAAACGAAAATCACATATGTTTGAAATATTTTTCTTGAAGATGGGCACAAGTCCTGAGTCATCAATTTTTCATTCGATTTATATACATACATTGTTTTCAAGGTATTAAATAGATTTAACATTTATAGAAATAAATTTTCTATTTTGTTTCCACGTTGTGTCTCCCCGTGGTGTCTCCCCGGGGCGGTGATCCCAATGCAACGAGTCGGGGTGAGCGTTTTGCGCCAACGCGCGTGCGTTGGTGGAAAATGAAAGCGAGCAGTTCCCGGTTGCCTCTGCAGTCCCTGTGGCGCCGCAGTGGGGTGAACAACGGGGTAAGACAACAGGGACCACAATAGGGAAGCACAACGGGAAAAAAAACAGGAGAAACAACAGAGAAAAATGAAAGTGAAAAAACAAAAAAATATTTGTATTTTTTTAAAATTTAATTGCTTTATAGTAATGTCTGTACAGAATTCGAAGGAAAAAATGAAAATCACAGATTTTTTAAAACTATTTTTTTGAAGATGGGCACATGTCCTAAGTCATCAATTTTTTCAACGGTTGGCGCGAGGACTTCGACCCAACAACGGGGTAGTGCAACGGGGTAATACAACGGGGACCACAATAGGGAAGCACAACGGGGGAAACAAAACGGGAAACAACAGAGAAAAATGAAAAGTGAAAAAAAACAGATTTTTTATTTTATTCAGTTGCTTTAAAATAATGTCTGTACATAAACCGAAGGAGAAAAAACAAAAATCGCAGATTTTTGAAATATTTTTTGGAGATGGGCACAAGTCCTAAGTCATCAATTTTTCATTCGATTTATATACATACATTGTTTTCAAGGTATTAAATAGATTTAACATTTATAGAAATAAATTTTCTTTTTTTTTCGCTTTCATTTTTGCATTTTGTTTCCCGTTTTGTTTCCCCGTTTTGTTTCCCCGTTGTGTCTCCCCGTTGTGTCTCCCCGTGGTGTCTCCCCGGGGCGGTGATCCCAATGCAACGAGTCGGGGTGAGCGTTTTGCGCCAGCGCGCGCGCGTTGGTGGAAAATGAAAGCGAGCAGTTCCCGGTCGCCTCTGCAGTCCCTCTGGCGCCGCAGTGGGGTGAACAACGGGGTAACACAACGGGGACCACAATAGGGAAGCACAACGGGGAAAAAAACAGGAAACAACAGAGAAAAATGAAAAGTGAAAAAACACCCAAAAAAATATTCAGATTTTTTATTTTATTTAATTGCTTTAAAATAATGCCTGTACATAAATCGAAGGAAGAAAAAAGAAAATCACAGATTTTTGATTTTTTTTGAAGATGGGACAAATAGCCAAATAGCTGCAGCACACGAGCGTGATGACTTAGGATCATCTTAGTATACTTCTGCTAGTTAATTCCTATGTCATCCTGGTTTTACGAGTGGTCCATGCCGCACAAAAAAATCAAGCATAGTTTCTAATCTCATACGGACACCTGATGAGTTGGGACTTGTGCAGGGGGGGTCTGAAGCATGATGAGATAGGACTTGTCCACCCCAGGGTATCTTTCACAAGTCCTAAGTCACTGGTACCTAATATAATTTCTGTCATCATTTCAGTGAAGGAGCCGGCACATACGCTATACGCTTGGCAATTATATAATAATATTCTTATTTATTCTTATTTGTTTTATGGAGGACTAGCTGCACATCATTCTGCTGGGTGGGAGCTTTTTGCAGCGCTTGATTGATGTGTTTCTTGCCACGATTTGATGTGTTGAATACACAGGGCGTGACTCGAACTTCCGGATGTTGCTGAGCAAAGTCGGCTATCAGTTATTTGTCTCACAAGGTCTCCAAGACCATCCAAGACCCCCCAAGAACCATATGTTTTTTGCTTCAACCAAGTCCTCCCCAAATCCAAATCCATCCATTTGCTCAAAGACCTCCCAGATCCATTACTTGTTTGTCCATTTCCTCCATTTATAGCTGACTTTCTCATTTAAACCTCCATTTCTGGAGGATTAAGCAGATTGTCCATGCCACGTTTGATGACCAGTAAACAAAGTCCACGTAAGTTCCCTACAGTTATGGCGTGATAAGCCCATTTATGGAATGATAACCCCTATCTATATTTATCATATAATATCATATATTTATCTATATTTATCTATATCATTCTATATCTATTTCATTTATAAGAGCCTTAATTTATAACTGATATTTTGGGCTTGAAAGAGCTGCAGGGTCCCGTTGATCATCGATCCCGTCCTGTCAGGAAGCCTCCGTGGCCTCGAAGCTCACGGATGCCTTAGGCGCCAGCAACTGCGTGGTGGAGGTGACCGCGTCGGCGCTGCTGCGTTGCGTTCTTTGACATTTGCAACTCATCCAATCCCCGGCCCCCTACCCTTTGGCTATTTAACATAGCCATGGTATAGATGGCCCATAGAAATAGATGGTTTACCTATTAGAAATGGGTGGATTTTCCATGGCGAACTGTTAAATAACCAGATGGTAATATTAAACACAGCCCAAATGGTGCCAGTTTAATATTAGGGGGATGGGATTACTTAAATTGAACACTCATGACTCATGTTGTTTTTTTGGTTGATGGTGGGGACAGTGGAGGAAAACAGCAATAGGGTGGATTCAGCAATATCGACGGGAGATATGGCTTTGACGTAGCACTGCCAGGATCGTTCTGGTGGATGTGGGCAGAGTTTCAGCATTTTGATCGAGTCGGAAAAGTTCCGCGGTCTCAGCAAGCTGCCTCTTGCCAAGACTGCGCGGGAGTTGATGCTGAAGGGGCAGAAGGGACATCAATCATATCAACGTACCACAGAATCCAAGTACTTTTTTTTTTGGGCGGCACTCTTTACTGATGGAAATATGTTGAAACTGCATAAGATTGGGTCAAGCAGAGTCAAGCACGTAATCCCTGGTTTGGTATTTTGAAATCTTCGACGTATTTTCCATGGATTTTCCCCATCATGTTCCATCATTTGTCCATCATGTTTCCATATTTTCCATTATTTGTCCATCATTGCTCCATCATTTTCCATCATTGTTCCATTATTTTTTCCAGCATGTGTGTCCATTATTTGTCCATCATTATCCATCCATCTGTGTGATTTTGTTCCCCATTCGACGGTGACTCTCAGGAAGTGCCAGCGGATGGTGCAGGCAGCGACGGACCGATGGGCTTAAATTCATCTTCCCAATTTTCCATGTCTTTCCTGCGAGTGGGGGTGAAAATCATGGTCGGTAGATGGTTAGTAAATGATAGTAAATGGTTTGAATAAAGAACAATGGACAATGGGTGAATAGTGGTACAACATAGGGAATAATGATTTTCAACAGATGATGGTATACATAAATCGTGTATACCCAATATCATGCTATACCATGCTATACCATGGTAAATGGTTGATGATGTGGGTATAGCATGGTATAAGCAACAACAATGGCTAATAATGGTTTGGAGAGAGTTAATCATGGTAAGTTATGGTGAATATAAGCTCAATCAAAAAACCATCAATGTGGGAAACCCTATGCCATAAACCATCCTGAAAATCACATTTTTTCTGCGTGCTATCTATTTTTTACCATCCCCACATTATGGTGGATGATAAAGTCTTAGTATGCAAGTTTTGATTTCACACTTTGGATAAAACACTTTGTATTGATGGTGTATTGGAAGTTGCTATAGATGGTTAGGAGCTGGGTTTCAACTCCATATAGTTGAGGGACCCTTCCGCAATCAGCCACATGGTTTGCTGGAAAATCACATCCATTTATTGTAATTAGATGATGTTCCCATCAATTGTCCCATATGTTGCCATGTTTGATTGTGTTTTTCCCATGAAAACGTCCATTTGGTCTGGAGATTCCCCAGGAAGTGATCCGGGAAGAGATTGCACAGTGGCACGCGGTGTCAATACAAACCAAGGTCCCTGAATGAGGAGACGTGAAAAAAAAGTGCAGCTGGATATGGGTCAAGATTTGGTACCATCACTATTATCATCACCATCATCACCATCATTATCCAAAATAAACAATTACCCTCTGGTTATTTAACATAGACATGGAAAATGGTCCATTTATAGATGGTTTACCTATTAAAACCTCCATTTATCAGGGATTTTCCATGGCTATGTTAGTCATAACCAGGTGGTAAATGATTGGGTGGAATCATTGGTCAGTATTCAAATCCGGACCCATAGCAGTGGAAGAAACTGCCGGCCATGGCATTGCGCGAAGATCTGACAAAAAAAGGTGTCACTGGCATTGACAGGAATCAACACTGAGAGGGAAGGTGTCATCCGCTCGTACTACGCTTCATCACACGACTATTCATTTAATTTCGCAGAGAGAGGGAGAGCACACAGTATTTGTAAATTGATGTGTGGGACAAACCTAGGAGGATATATAAGTCATATATAGGATAGGGACCGTTGTTTTTTTGGCTGAAACTCTAACCTATTTTTCTGAATTGTTCTGTTTGGGATTTTTGACCTTGAGAAATTTCAATCGAACTCCAACTTCGCTTTAGGCTTGCTACCTACTAGCTATTCGGAGTTCTATGATTTCTATGTCGAAGCTTTTTGTGACGCCCGGTCCATCCCATGTGGCTTAAATACAGTGAAGTACATCCCATTATACCATGATTTTCATTCATTTTGCGAATTCCAAGTGTATCACATTCACAGCATACATGTAGATGTCATTTTTTGATCCTTTACGGAAGACGCATCATGAAATCTCAATGATTTGTTGGTTCCCTGCAGGTCAGATCTCCCCCTCTCAGGCCCTGGTCCTTTACCCTTCACAGTCGACGGCCTCAGGAGGGTTGAGAAATCTGGGAAACGATCGGCCTGGCCAACCCTGATGGCTAAGAATGGAACATCATATCCCTATGGATCCAAGTATCTTCTTAGGAAGTGTTTGGGGTATAATTTACTATAATGTGGAGGGTTGAGTACCTTCTCAGACAGTGTTTGGATCCATAGGGTATGATTTATATTGATTTATCACAAATCCTGGCTTAATTTAAGGTGATCTTTTTTTTTCGGAAACCATTCAGGGAATCCTTAAGGTGTTTTGTAGTTTTTCCAGGGGGTCCGCAAATCCAAGAAATGGCTGATAGAATAGGTACTTGTAAGCGTGGGAGAGCTGAATAGATTTAAACACGTTTGAAGATGCTCCATCTCCATGACCGAAATCATAAATCTAAACGACAACTTCTTTTGGATAGGTAGAATCCACCCGATGTAGTGGACCTCTTTGGGCCCTGGTGGCTTTTGAGCATAGCTATGAACAACTGATACGTTTATTCTTGTTCAGATATGTTCAGATGATTTACCCTTTAGACATGATGATTTCCCATTGCTATGTCCAGTTACCAGAAGGTACGCATTGCCCAAATCTGTCAATACCTATCGGAGCAAAGGTTATTGGGGGGAGCTATTTTGCTTTGGAAATCAGTTGTTTCGACTGCTTATGGACGTTCTTGCCTTCACACGCTCACGAAAACACTCCCAGATCTCTGGAGTTTTCCCGGAATTATGGAATAGAAGGCACTTATACCCTCTGGTTATGACTAACATAGCCATGGGAAATTGCCCATTTATAGATGGTTTACCTATTAAAAATGGTGATTGTCCATGGCTATGTTAAATAACCAGAGGTTATTTCTGAAGGCAACAAAAACATGGATTGTTTCGGATGTCGAGAATGGAATCAAAAAAGGGTCTCCTTTTCTGCCCGAACTGAGGACCACGAGGTGGAAGCTTCAAAAAAGGCACGGGCTGCGTTGATCGCAGCTGTCACCCATGCGCTGTTGGAGGTTTGAAGTTCTTACTGATGCGAAATGAGTTGCTGTGTTTTTTTTTGAACCCCCAATGTTGGTTCATAGCTATCGCATTTGCTTTGTGTAATAGTTACTCGTATATGTCCCTTTTTGGTTCCTCCAACCTCCAGTCTTTTTCTCCGTCAAAGCTCATGCCCTTTCAAGTGCACAAAAGGTCAAACAAAACTAACTCCGCAACTACACAGTGAATCTGTTTGGCTGCATATGTTTCCAAGATGGGGATGTGTTCAAAACCTATGAACTTGCCATAGTGGGAATAAACATCCATCAACATCCAATAAATTCCAGCTATAAACATAACATTAGCATTAAGATCCATTAACATCCCACAATCCATGTGTTCTTATCATTCCCTATGGATCCAAGTATCTTCTTAGGAAGTGGGACTGGGGTATAATTTACTATAATGTGGAGGGTTAAGTACCTTCTCAGACAGTGTTTGGATCCACAGGGATTAACATCCATAAATCCCAGCTATTTTAAGGTACCTACCGGGTAGGGTTTTTCTCGGGTAGTTCTTCGACCCCCAGGTTATGGCCTGGCGTGAAGGACGACGTCAGAGAGAAGATCGAAGTCACCTGGCGATGGTGATATATTCTGGCGATGGCGTTTCAATGAGTATGGTAAGTTGACAACCTCTGGTAAACGTTTACGAAGCGAACTGGAAAATCACCATGTTTAATGGGTAAATCAGCTATAATTGATTGTTGTGGAGGACTCTTGCTGCTCAGTCTTCAGCAATTTGTCATTGCAATGGGAAGTCCTAATTTTAACAGGTAATTCACACAGAGAGTGGATTTCCACTGCCATTTTCAATTACCAGAGGACATGCCGTTATGAGTCATTTCCATGAACTCAAAACCTATGAATGTGAGTATATCTATTTATCTATCGTTCTATCTATCTAATCTAATCTAGTCCAAAAAAATCTAATGTAATCCAATCTAATCTAATCTAAATCTAATGTAATCTGATTTAAATTTAAATCTAAATCCAATCTAATCTAATCTATTAAAATCTAGTCTAATCTCTCTATCTATCTATATTATGTATGTGTGCATGTATTTGATAGATAGCGTTTCTGTGCAGTTCTTTTGAAATATATGTTGAAGATACAGTCCATAACTGCACAAGGTGGTGCCCCCCAGTTGTAAGTTGGTGTGTAATTGCAACTTCCATGGCCCATGAACTTTAGTCATACTTACCGGAAACAGTGGCTGGTGATGCCCCAACTCTTGGTGGTTAAAATATGTTAAAATCCCATGGTGAAGTTTTACCCATAGACATATTCTAAGAACATTGATCCACCAATATTAATAATATAACATAATTTAACCATAGCCATATGTTATTATGTTTAATAAATCCACATATGTTAACATGGATCCACCATTACTAAGCCATATTGAACCACTAATCCCAGTCCTGCCCAGATTCGTCCATCAACTCTGCCAGGTTACTGGCTGGGACGCCTCAAACTTCAAGGCGGGAAGCATGTCATTTTTTGCACATTCCGAGAATCACATCCAAGCATTGATCTGAATCTGTTTCAACACACATTGCATATATATTTATAAAATGTATATAATTGTATATATATATAATCTATATCCATTTGCAGGCAAAGATATACGTATATATTTATATATATTATATATATTATATATATATATATGCAATGCAGGTAGCTGCCACCCAGAAAAAGCCAGGAAAGTTCCAGCCCAGGCATCGGAGAGGCCATAGCCATGGACGAATCGCGACTCTTGGAATCCCTAGGCGCGGCATTGGCGCGATGGGATTTTCATGGGATTTCGCTGGGATTTAATGGTGATTTTGATGGGATTTTAGTAGGGCTTAATGGGACTCTAGTGGGATGTTCTAGTGATAAATTATGATAGTTTAATGGTATATGCATGGGATAAATTTGATTTTCCCAGCTATAAACGTCAACAATATAATGTGGCCCGTCATCCCTCACTTGATTCGAGGGAAGTTTTGAAGCAAACTCGTGCTTTCATTGTGCAAATGGCAATGTGTTCAATTTTTCATATTATAATTTATGTATATATATATATAAATAATTATATATACATGACCTCAAAAGCCTCAAGGACATTGATTTCAATAAAGAGCTTCAGGATTTCAAACGAAATGGATGGGCATGGATGGGCATGGATGGAACGTCTTCCATTCGCGCACTACTTGAAGGCTTTGAGTTTTAAGTCGGGGCCGGAGTCATGGAGTGTGTATAAGACATGTTTTGGTGTTTTTTTTTAACACCTCCACTTCAAAGACCCATGTGTGGCGATATTTGATCCCACTCCTTCCAACGAACCGACAACTGCATCATCAGACCCTCTTCACATCCGGCAACTAAATCCAGGTAGCCTGTAAATGTGGCTAAAATGCCCTTAACCTTAGCTTCACACATCTACAACTGCATCATAGCGTCACACGATGGAATTCAGGACGTCAGGACGCAGGATAGCATCACATCCAAGCCGAATCCTCGTCGCATCATGGTGCTGGGCTTGTTGGCACAAAACTGTTTTCCCTTGGTCTTCTTGCTGGAGCGTGCACGTGAGCAGGCGGGAATGGTGGAGAATGGGTTCCCATCCGCAGCAATGGGGGAAACCAACAGTTTGAAGGTGATAAGCCAGCGTTGGAATTGGCTGCTGTATTTCGATGTAGCCTCTGGTTATTTAACATAGCCATGGAAAATGGCCCATTTATAGATGGTTTACCTATAAAAAATGGTGATTTTCCATGGCCATGTGAAATAACCAGAGGGTAATTCGTATAATTAAACAAATAGTTAATTCATCCCAAGCCTTCCAGCTATCTCTGGTAAACAAACCTCATGTCTTAACGTTTAGCTCTATTCCGAAGTCAGCCCATTGTCAGATCAAGTCAATATGTTGTTTCGTAACAAGAAATGTCAATCTCACATGTTCAGCTATTGTGATCCTGATTTTTCCAGGGGAAAATCCCCATGTTTTAGCTGTGGATTGCTGCAGATGATTTGGTGATGTTCCCCGTGGTTAATTCATCAGAAATGGGGGGCCCGGGTCAACAAATCCAAGCAAATGCCCCAACTCCCAACGATTGATGAAATCTCCAATGTTTATCCATTTTTGATGATCGCCATTTCAAGTCTTGATGGTTACCCTCTGGTAATTTAGCTATTGAAAATGGTGATTTATAGTGGATTTGTCCATAGAAAAAATGCGATTTTCCACTTCGTTATCTTAGTTTACCAGAGAACACATCAGGTGAGTTCCAACTGGTTGGTTGTTTGGAACATTTTTCCCATATATTGGGAAAAATACTCCCAACTGAAACCACCAACAAGCCAAAGTCTGGGTCCCCCAAGTCATCCGATCAGGCCTGGAAGTGCGCCAGGGCTGGTCGCAGGTGGATCTGGGAAGTTTGAACGGGACAATGGTGGGATAGCGTGGGAAATAGATGTATACATATACATAATTATATTATATTATATTATATTATATATATATATATTGTGTTTTATTATATTATATATATTATGTATATCCATATATTATAGATACTACAAATCTATGGGATTTGTAAAATTGTGTAAATCATATAAATCATTATAAATCATGTTTTGTTTTGTGGTTGAGTTATCGGATACTATGAGAAATCAAGACATTCTTAATGGATAGGTTGATGATTGCGTGTGCCCTGAGGAGGGAGGGAGACACTATGTTCTGAAAGGACCAAATTTGACCATCAACCCAACAGACAAATACACACATTCATGGCTTAACATTGTCTTGATCCAATGTCCATCCCTTACTTGCTGGCTTCGTACCGGGTACTGTATACCTTGGTGACTTGAAAGTGAATGATCGTTGATTGCAGGGTACATACCGTTAGCCATGTAGAAAAGACAAGGGTCTTCGAAATCCTGGTCTTAGACTCATAGAAATCGTGGAAGTTCATGAGCGGTTCCATGAGAAAAAAATATATGTTTTTAAAAAAGTTAAAAAAGAACACGCATATCCCTCCTGCAATCTGACATAGCTATGGAAGCCATGGCCCATTGAGTTCGAGGTTTTGCCTAAAACCGGTGCATTTTCCAGTTTGCTAAACAAATACCAGAGGGTATTCAACGATATTCCATTCGTATCCCAGTGATATTTCATGAAAATCTCCATCCATATATGCCATGTTCCATTTAAATCCCACATGAAATCCCACATGAAATCCCTGCAAATCCCCTTAAAACATTCATAAACATCTCCCGTGCTCACATTAAACATAGAAAATCAACCACATGAAACACAGGTCACATCTTCAACATTCATAAACATCATCATGACCCTCTGGTAAACTAACATAGCTTTGGAAAATGAACCATTTATAGGTGATTTACCAATCTAAATAGTGATTTTCCAGTTCGCTATGTTAGTTTACTGGAGGGTATCTACAGCTGTCTGTCTACCTACCTAAGCATCATTATATATACACCATTAAACACCATTAAACACTATATAAACACCATTAAAAATTATATCAACACCACTAAACACTATATAAACATCATTAAACACCATTAAACACCACTAACCACCATTAAACATCACCATCATCACCACGGGAAAATGGGTCATCTCCCACGAGGCGTCCCATGGAGGCGCTGCTGCGGCGCTTGGCGTATCCCCATGCCGTGGACGATCGCTCCGGCGCCGAGCTGCTGCGGGTGGTGTTCCGCAGCTGGCAGTCGGGCTGTTGGGTGAGGTGGGGGCCATGAAAGTTATGGAAAACCTACAAAAAACTATGGAAAATCACCAAAATCATCATTTTGAATGGGAAAACTCACTATAAATGGCCGGTAAACCTAGAAAAAACGATGGAAAGATCCACCACTTTGAATGGGAAAACTCACTAATTATAAATGGCCATGTTCAATAGCTATGTTAGTCATTACCAGAGGGTATGGTGAAATAGAATAACTGGTTGGTGGTTTGGAACATACGTTATTTTTCATAATAGTTGGGATGATGATCCAATCTGACTTTCATATTTTCAGAGGGGTTGAAACCACCAACCAGATGACATAGATAGAAATAGACTCCTGGTAAACTAGCAGTTTGCTATTGAACAGCTGAATGTTGATATATGTTAATAGTTAATAGGTAAATCATCTATAAATGAGTTTTGTTTTATTGGCGATCTTAGTTTACTGGAGAGTAGCACGTCTTGGAAGATATAGATATAGGTATATATAGTCATATATATTATATTGTTGTTTGATGATCATGATTGGTGATTGTTATCAATCATACATGTTAGTACTTGTACGGGTATTAATGGAAAACCTGCCAGTACACTTGATGATTGATTGGGGATCTTGTGAATCATAGGTCAGGAAGTTGGTGTTAGAAGTTACACTATGCAAACCAAACATTTTCACTATGATACACTGATGCACGGTAAAGATCTTGGTGAATGGTTTCTATTTGTTTTTAGGGGTTGCGGGCTTTTACCCTTGAAGCAGCCAAGAGTTGAGTGTGATCAACAGTGTGTGTGCGTTGGAAAGTTTCCTTTCTGCCAGTTGAACCCCACATCAGAATCTTTGAAAACTTTAGATGCGGCTATATGGGTATGGATCAATACCTATTAATACCATTTTTAGGGGGATGAACATCCATTTACCAGCTATTTTGATGTTCACCAGGGGTGCAAGGTTTTGACACACTGCCATATCCCTACAGTTTTCCCAGTTGGATGCACATATCTGCCGTACCACAACTGCCGTACCATGGTTCAACAACTCCGAGCCCGAGGTGGTCCTTGATCCAAAGCTTCCTGGGCGCTCCACCGGAGTTTCAAGTGGCGACCTATGAAGTGGATCCGCCACTGGGTGTTACGCAAACGGAAAAGCTGGGGGTGTTCTCGGAGAAGCCCTTGGACAATGATTTTTCCATTGTCATATGGGCCATGTTTGACTACCAGAGGCACGCCAAACCTAAAGCACTTCAGGTTCTGCCGTTGGAAAATTGTGACAGAACTTTACCAAACTTGTCGTAAACAGATTAGTGAAAGTGTGGTTATATGATCAAAATGCTATGGGAAGATGGTGGGAATTGTAGGCTTTCGATCGCAAATACAATGGAAGTGGAACTGATGCTCTCGGAGAGCAGCTGCTGCACTTCAATGATAACTGACAGGCACTACAAATGGTTTGCCAGAAGGTTTTTGATGTGGTAAACCCAATGATAAACCATGCCATAAACCAAACATTTGGGCTCATTTTACATCAATCTCATCTGGGCGAGATCATGTGTTTTTCAATTTGGTTCAATGTGGTAAACCCAGTTATAACAAACCATCCCCAATATCACTATTTGGTTGGTGGTTTGGAACATTTTTTTATTTTTCCATATATTTTGAGAAGAATAATCCCAACTGACGAAGTCATATTTTTCAGATGGGTAGGGCTCAACCACCAAGCGGCTATATGAATAGGTTCGTTGTCGCCTCGCGGACCTGGCGGATCTCGGATCGAGGTTTACCTTCAACCACACAGTGAAGCTTTGGGACTCCCGCGAAATGTCCCTTGAGTACCGGGAAGATCCGGGAAGATCCGGGAAGATCCGGGAAGAGGGATCAGCAATGACTTGCAAGTGGGACCCTCCTTTACGAAATCGCGATTGGTTGGTAGACATAACTGCAATTTCATCATGGTTGATGATGCGTTTTTTGGGGTGATCAACTTATAGCTGGATGGCCCATGATGGCCCCACATCGTATGATTTCAGTAAACTTACCATCTGGTATAGATCATCATTTTCACATTGATAGCACCACTCTTAGTGGTTAAATCTCATGTGTTCACGTCATACCTTTGATGCTTCAGCTGCTTCCACCAAAGAAAACAAAGCGAGGTCATTTATAAATAGTTAATTTTGTTGGTTAAAAGAACATGAATTCATATGAATCCTATGAACTATAGTTGCCCTTTGGTTATTTAACATAGCCATGGAAAATCCACCCATTTTTCATAGGTAAACCATCTATCCCTATGGGCCATCTATACCATGGCGAACTGTTAAATAACCAGAGGGTAACATTTGCCTTTACTATGAATTTGACCAAATTCATCAAATTCATCAAATTGCTGCAGGGATATCAATGATTCCCGGAGATTTGAGCCATGATTCGCTGCAGATGCTCCACACATCCCCAAACGATTACCCAGATGCTCCATGGTGCTGGAATATTTACCTACATTTTCCCAAAAAATGGCCCAACAATGACCCACATGTAGGGAAATATTCCAGCACCATGGGGCATCAGGGTTATATTTTATGATATTTGCTGGAGTTGACTCCCTCAGCCAGAGTGATGTAGGAAGAGGACGTTTCAGCTCGCTGAAACGTCCGACCCGTGCTGAATCTTTTTGATGGCTAAGTGTGGGGTCATGCAGAATGACTCACTAACATTCACTAACTACAGTGGTCAAAAATGGTCAACATATTGATGTAACAGACAAATGGTGTAAGAATAGTGGAATGATTTAAGTGAGCAATCCTTTCACAAAAGTTAACTAACTGATACCAGCCTAGAAACAGTGTTTTAGTGTTGGACCTACTCATTTTGGGTATCCATTTGCCCGTGCTTTTCCACTTTCCCGGCATTGTATGAACTTTTTCCCTGCTGAAAAAAGGACATCGAACTATCGAACCCAAACACTTTGGTAGATAATTTGTTTGTCAGTTGGGAAAAGGTAGTTGTTATTCAGATTCCAGAAGGGGCATATCTATCCCGTAATTCTTCGATTTGTTTCGCATATATCCATCCGGATTTGTTGTTTCCATTTGATTGTAACCCGCCATACATGGGGAACCTGTCGGAAATCATGTCTGATATCTATGGTCCCCTTGTACAAGGGAATCCACTGTACTGTAAATTCTCCCAATTCTTTGTGGAATCCCTATGCATCCCTACGCTTCATACTTAAATGTCCAGCTATTTTTTGTTATTTTTGTGTTTCACAAAACAAAGATCACTTGTGGGTTAGTTGACTAGATCCACCATAAGTTGGAAATATATATATATATATGTATGTATATATATATATATTGGGAAGTTGGGAATATGTCTAATTCGTTGGGAGGAGCACTCTTTCGCCAAAAAACGCGCCTCAGGAATTCCAAGATCCTGGCGGGTCACAGTGACACCGTGCTGACCGTGGCCATGAAGGGTAACATCGTGGCTTGACCGACTTTAACAGCCGACCTCAGGAAGAAGTGATGGCTAGGGCCCATGGCTACATCATGGGGCTCCAGGTTCATCATCCATAGAACATGTTCATTATGGAATTTGTGTTTTCTTATTATGATTATGTATTATGTATTATTCTTTTATTGGTGATATGACTTAGTTTCAAAATATACCATTAACTATAAGTTTGTTTATAAACCCCATGAATACTATAGTATATCCACCAGAAACAACGGTGAAATTGGATTTCTGTTCACCAACTTAGCTATTTGCAGATCATTTTCCTTTGGAAACGCTGGTGTCTCCCCATCGAACTGTTAGTTTACCCTAGGGGAATGGCTCCAAAAAATACCACGATGTGGAGCATTTATGCCCCTCGGGTAGTTGGGAAAAATCACCCCCCATGAATCCTACAGCTATATTTCGGCTATCTATATATATATATATATAGAGTACTATGAGTATCAAAAATCATCATAAATCATGATGAAATTGGATAACCCCCGTGAATATAGTTATAGGTACCTACAAACCCAATCATGAAATTGGAGCTTTGTGTTCACCAACCAAATCATCACCAATTTTCATGGATTGTCCATGGAGTATCCCAAAGAATCTCCCATGTTCAGTCATTTTCCCAGATTTTCCATGGATTCTCCCAGAGATTCCTGGAGATTTCCCCCCGACATCCCGACGTTTCCGAAGGTGGTCACGGGATCCTATGACTGCACCGCCAGAGCCTGGGACGCCTCCAGAGGCGTTTTACTGAAGACCATCCTCAATGACTGTTCTGTCACGGCGGTAGGCGCGGCATGGCGCGGCATGTTCTGTCAGTTCGTTCGTTCTTTGCCTTGTTTTTGACCAAAAAAAGATGGGCACAGAGAAATCAATAGAAACCATAGACCTGTAAGACCTGTAAGATGGGATGCATGTGATTCAATGCGATGTCTGGGAGAAGTCTCTGCTGAGCTGATGATAGAAGGGTTTCTCAGGTGTGATGCCTTGCTTGGAGGCCAAATGGCCTAGCAGAAGTTGAACAAAAAGACTGTCCATTTCAGAGAACCCTAAGCTGGATACGCACTCTGATTGGTGAACATCTCATTTTTGATGGTCCTCCCATGGTTTCAGAAAGAATATGTCCATGTTCTTTTCTCATTGTTTACTACAAATCAGGGACACTAGAACCAACACAATCTCTATTACATTCTATTATATTCCATTAAATATAATATATATATATTAATACATATATATACACATTCTATGATAATTATTATATACATGAAAACTATATGGTTTCATGAACCAATATCAACCATATGTATTGAACAAACCCGTTATGATCGCCATGTTAGTTGGTGAACCCAGGCGTTGAGCATTCCACAGTCATCATCGGTGGCGTCAACGGTGTGGCGGCCCTCGGCAAGCTGACGGGTGACGTGGCGATATGACCCAGCCCGCATATGTAGGTATCAACGGCATATGCCTGTATAAATGTATATTATATATATACATGTGTGTGCATGTTTGAATTACATTAATAATATGAAAGTTTAGATAATATATGCTCCCCCCCAAACAATCTACCTAAAGCATTTGCGTGACCATATGTTTTTTGCCTATACACTTGTATATGAGCATGCTACCTGAGCTAGTCTGAGGTGACCAGCCAGTGCTCGATTTCAGTACCACGCAGCTCGGTAACAGATCAGTGGGGCGGAAGAGTAAACACCCCCCGACAACCATGCTTTAGTATAGCAGGGGACTTGTCACATGTTTCAATGGGACCCAGCTATATGGTTTTGCACATCAGGGGATGGGATCAGTATATACTGACAAGAAACAGAATCATAATGATCATACTCCAATCATAATGATGGTAGTGAACGTTGTAATACTAATGATGATGATCATCACCACCATCACCATCATGCACCCCAGCAGTAGCTCCCATAGAACATCCCATTGAAATAGTGATACATCACTGAAATCAAAAGATGATAGGTGATACATCATATTTTTTTTGTGATAGTGTCACCCTCTAGTAAACTAAGACAACTATGGAAAATCACAATGTTTAAAGGGAAAATCCATTATAAATTGTCATTTTCAATAGCTTTTTGTATGTTTTACAGAGGGTACATCACTGTTCTATCTTTATGGAGGTGACTTTTTTTTATCAAAATATGGTAGGTGCTGACCCCCGACCAGACGAGGTCCTACTCTTCAGACTGCGCATCTTGATGGCAGGGACCTTGTGACCTTTGATGTGTCAAAATATGTAATGATTTGAGCATCTATAGAATCTATTTATCTATTTATTTATCTATCTATCCATCTATCTATCTGTCTGTCTATCTATCGATCGATCTATCTATTTATCTATCTATCCATCTATCTGTCTATCTATCTATCTATTTGTTTGTATGTTTGTTTGTCTGCCTGTGTAGATAGCTATATGTATACTGTATATATATATATATATATTTACACATGCTAATCCGTTTTCTATTGTATGATCTTCAAGTGAAAATAGGTATGGTATATTATTAAATGCTATACCGACTTCAAAACCGAAGCCTTTCTAGGGGGCTGAAGCATCGCTTTTTTATTGCCAGTTCAACGGGTTACTTGGAGCGTGTCAACTGTCAGCAGGCAGTGGTGATGCCAAAATGACTAGATCCTGATACTTGTAAATCGAGTTGCAGTGTGGTGGTTTCAAGAATGTTGGTTTTCAAACAAAAAAAACAGAATTGCCCATGACTCCTGTTGGAAAACCAATGTTTCTAGGTCTGTCCTCCGGGGTCACAGTGCTGTCATCGATGTGGTGTAGTTTTCGATGTTCGTAGTATATACATTAATTTGCACACACGCGCACACGCATATATATATAAATATATATATATGGAATGTATTATATAGTGTTGATCGTTGCTAATACATGTAGAAAATGACAGCAAGGGCCACTGTAAGCACAAGTTGCTGCACAGGCGCAAAAGAAATAATGCATTTACCATTAGAATCCTGTAGGTCAACCCAAACAATGCATCTACCATTAGGTAATTAAATGACCTTGACATTGATTGGGCTGCTCTATTCTTTTTAGACATTGATCTATTTAATGGTAATGATATTGAACAAATATCTAATTTTAATGACATTGATCTATTCTTTTCGGTTAGTAGAAAATATACGTGAATCTTCTATGCATGGGACCTAGCCAGGTTGACTTTTGACAACTTTACCATCTGCAAAGCGCTACATTCTCCAGTGGATAAGGTCTGAGTGGTTAGGTCATGTTCAATCATGTTCAATCATGATATGTATGTTGGTAAATGTTGGTAACAACCTGAATGCGCCCCCCTAGTTGCAAGTTGGTTTATAAGCCCATCTAAGTGTGATAATATCCTCCATAGGTCCATCCGTTTCCCCAATAGCCCAACTTAGCTAGATATGTGTTGATCATTACCCACTGCATCCCATCTTATGTTTTTTTTAGGTGGTCATCAGCCATGAATCACGGCAGCTGAGGTGCATTTGCTCGGCCACACTTCAGGGATCTCCTGCGTACTGATCCATGGCGCCGTTGCGGTGACAGGAGCCGCGTTACGGGAAGTCCGTTGCGGTGATTTTTGCTGAGATCCAGCTGGTGATTTTCATAGAAAAAATCCCCAAGTTATGGTTGGTTGATTTCACGGAAAATCCCATCTATAAATGCATGATTTAGGGGTAACCCCATTTAAGGAAACCACCATATTGTTTATGGCATACATACTCACAATATATTATATATGTAAATCATTATGAGGAACATCCGAAAACAAAATGGATGATTGAGGGGTACCCCCATTTCAGGAAACCTCTAGATGGCTTTGAAAACCTAGTTTTTGGAATGTTCTGGATGCGTGTTCAGTTCCATAGATTTTATATGATTTTATGAAACTTGGTATTCCCCTAGCGATGCCCTCCAAGTGATAGTTGTAAATGCATGTTTAAGGGCAAGATTTTTCAATTCTTTAGTGAACGGAAGCAGATGCCTGAAATGAACAGACTTGATGAAATGAAATGCCCCGTCATAGGTTAACAGATATGTTATTTTCTATACATATAAAGTATAACTGTATACAGTTGTATATGTTGGTATTAACCATGCCCCAATATATACAGTCAGCGCGGTGCCGGATTCCTCTTGTTCTACTTACTGTCACCAAGCAGTTGATGGCCCGTCAATGGCCATTGAAAAGGTACCAATCCAGTGAAGGTACCATCACAAAGCCATAGAACATATAGAAATGGCCCCCCCTTACAATAGACATTATATATATATTTATATGTTATATATATATATATTGTGTATATATATATATTTGTTGTATATATATATATATAACATATATACATATATAAATATGTTATATATATGTTATGTATAAATATTTTAAATATACATATATATATGATATATATATATGTATGTTATCTATATAGGTTTTATATATATATATGTAAATATATATATACATATGTTATATATATATTTACATCTTATATATATATATGCCATATATAGATATGTATGTATATATATATATTATACATACATGGTGGTAGTTGCCTCCAAAAAATCGCTGCCTGAAATGGCCACTGATCAAGCCACTACTGCCACCATCCGTAGGATCTCGAGACCGGAGCCGTCGGATTTGGCACACGACTGGTGGCGTGAAACGAGTGCTGCTGCATCCACGTGTCTTGGGCTTCTCCCTTTCCGCCCCCTTTTAGTGGTCCCCCAAAACATGATGTTTGGTGGTTATAAAATGTTATAAACCCCATGGATATTATACACACCAACTTAGCGTTTCGGGGGGCCCACGGTGTAAGATTATTCAATACCTCCGGATGGTGATGCAGAGAGACTCAGACAGACTGGGAGATATTCCACCAGTGGGACAACATGTTTTTCCCCAGTTGTTCAAGTGCAACATGTCCCCAGTTGTTTGGGTTTCACGTTGAACTTGGGATTTTTCAAGGCCTCGCTTACTAAGGCTCAAGCTATTGCCAAATATTGCCACTGAAATAGGGTGAAAAAAGGCATCCCCAGTTGGCTAATGACCAGTTCTGGCAAGCAAACCATCTTTCTGTTGGTGATTTGTTTGCTGACTTCATGATACTTTACAATTTCCCGTTGAAATCAAGTTTTGGGATTTTGTGGCTGGTAAAAGATTGTATTTTCCATAAACCTTCAGTTTTTGTCGTTGGATCATGATGGATGCGGCCGGGCCGTCTTTCCCTCGGCCAGCACGTGCGTAGAAAGGTCGTGTGACGGCCCTCTCGATGCATCGAAATCTGCAAATCTTAGTGACTGGATCTGCTGATAGTATGACGCGGCTATGGAATGCAGAGCGCCTGGGATGGTGAAGTTGGTGAACATACTTTATCCATGTTTTAGCCACATATATAAGCAAATGATGTTTTAATCCATGTTTAAGCCACATATACCCAGATGCTCCATGGTGCTGGAATATTTACCAACATTTACCCGAACGAAATAACCCAAATGTCAGTAAATATACCATACATGGAGCATATGGGTATGGTTGCGAAATCCTGCGCCAGTTGATAATTAAGTGGTTCATCCGTTTATCCCATTACATATTAGGGTTGAAAAAACCATCCAAGGTGGTGGTTTCTTCCATCCACAGTAACTTCAATGACTAGGGTTTATGGAGGTTAGATCTATAGTTAATCTGGATTATTTAAACCAAGTTATAACTGGGGCGGTACCACCCATAGGGGAACTCTTTGAGGTGGATTCGAGGAAGCCAGAAAATGGAACAGGCTGAAAATGAACCGGTTTGCTATGAAACTATATATATTCAACTGGCACAGATGTTGTAATTTGTGGTTGGCATTGGTGAACAAAAAACAATCCCATCTGGTTTTACAATTGGATTGCAAGGGACAAACAGGCAAAGTCGGGTGATGATCCTATAGATGCAATAGGCGGATTCATTTCGGATCCTAACGCTCGGTTGTTGAGGATTTGTCATCCATGTGTTATCATAGGCTAGCGATGCTAGGAGATGCCTTTGTTTCTTTAGCTGCTTCTTCTTTCTGTGTACAGTGTACTCTGTTTAATATATATATATATATATATTATATACATACACATGTTTAATGTGTGTAATTACATTATTTCTTGGATGCTTGCAACACGCTTGAAAGTTCACCCCTTGGTGACCCAGACTGCCCAGACTAGTGCTAGTTGTAGTACTAGCAGTTACTATCACCAGTACTCCTGACAAGGAGTATAGTATTTTTTTGATCCCATCAGACGATGTTTCTCGGTTCATCCTGATTTTGGGATATGTTTGGTGGTTTTATGTTGTTTTGATTTGTTTTGTGGTTAAATTCTTACTGTATATCATGTGTCTAAATCATTCATCCATTGTCTTTAGATGGTAAATGGGTTCTATGTTGGCGATTGTTGGCGATTGTTGGCGCACCGCTCAAATTCATGAGTGAGATATGTGAAGTTTTGAGCGGCTGAGCGTATGTGTTTTTGAAGGGAATGAAGGATCTAACGCCCGACCCTTTTTTTTGTATGTTTTTTTTTCACTGCGTCGTCCGAAAGACCAACAAATTCCATTTCCAGGAGCAATGCCTTAAAAACCATTTGGGTTCCAGTTAGCCTTCAACCCAGCCTTAAAGGTTGCAGATAGATTTGCAATGACTTTTTCGAATTCCATATTAGCTGTTTCAGGGTGCAGTATGGGTTCAGTTCGGGCCTGCATTGGGTTCCATGTCAGTTTTGGAGTGATTGTATTAAGAAAAGTTAGTTGCATGATTTCCTGGGGAACACGATCCACTCCACACCGTACCATGGTGATAGCATGAATCTCCGCGATAGAATTCAGGAGTGTAGTATTAGCAAGATTTGCAATTCATGGCCGTGAATTCGCACTGTTTTTGCCGTGAATTCACCATTGTTCGCTGTTTGAATCAATGAACTCCCAATGCTTCATAAATTATAAACATGCTTATCGTTACGTTGAAGTCAATGAAGTCCCAATGTTGGTTTTCATGATGTGGGTTAATAGGATGGTATAACCAACAACAATAGATGAATAATAATTAATAGGATGTTCCATGACATCAACAATGAAATAATGTCAGCTCCGGATTAATAAACCCCAAACGGCAGTTTAGTTGGTGGGGTACCTAACTTCAGTAGCCATTAATTACTGGGGGAATCGGAAGCACCACAATTAATCAACCAGGGTTTAGTGATCCGGGGTTGACATTAGATGATTAGTATTTTTTCATGATATGGCTATAGCATGGTATAACCAACAACAATAGATGAATAATGATTAATAAATGTTAATAGGATGTTCCATGACATAAACCATATTAACATATTAACCACTATTCCTCCTATTAACATTGTTCAACCATAGCTGGATGGTTTTCATATTAACCATGATTCATCTATTGATGATATTTTCCCCAATAGATGAATATTATGAATATTGGTTATATACGCTCTGGTAATTTTCAATAGCTATGTTAAATACCGGAGGGTGATATCATTAGATGACAATAACCATAAACAGTATCAGCCAAATATTGTAATCTAATAACAATGTCATCATGTCATCCAATATTGTTGTTTCATATTGATGTTTAATAACAATATTGCAATCCAATTGTTTATTGTCATTAATATATTGTTAATAAACCATGACTATAAACCATGATTACAGTAAGCATAAATATTGATGTTTATATATTAACCTATGATTTCCCTATTAGATGACAATACTTGTCATTAACATATTGTTAATAAACCATGATTATAAACCATGATTAACCATAAATATTGATGTTTGTTAACCTATGATTTCCCTATTAGATGACAATAAACCATGAATTTTAACCCATCCAGCGATCGGGGATCGCTTCGCGGGATCGCCGAGATCCGGAGAGCTGATGCATGTGCTGCACCTGCCGCGGGAAGGCGGGTTAGTGTCCGCCGTTGCCCCAAAAAATGGGGTGTCGCTAAGTTGGTGAAGATAACTCTTGAACCATGGTAAATTGTCAGTTTATGATACTTATAACATCTTATAACACCACAAAAAAAAAGCACTAAGATGTGACAACTAGAATTAGTTTTTTTTGAAGCAAGTTTTAACTTCGGGGCCCCACATTGTATGGATTGCTTGGCTATAGATGGAGGACAAGGATCTCTTTTTGTGTTTCTCTCTTGACCATTGGATAACATTGAGATAATCGTTTAAAAAACATGCTCTTGGTTAGCACATGGATCTGGGATGATTGGTGATGTGCTGGATCATGAGACGCCGTGGTTGGATAGCCATTGAACCACACCATTGTGGGGGTAAGGTGCAGAACAACCCAAATTGAAAGAAACATAATTTGAAAACTTAATGACTTGGTAGGAGTTGAGTTGTTTCAATGATTCCCCATGATTTTCTCCAAAAAATTCTTAGGATGATGATGGCCTCCAATACCACACATTTGTTCATTATTTGTTTTATGCGATTGGGTGTTTCAGCCGCAGTTGGATGAGGCATCCGATTTCCGGGGTTACTAGACACACGGTCATGTGCAAGGTGCTCAGATGGACGTCCAAAAAAACATAGTTGCCACTGAACCCGGCCCATCTCTCATTATTCAAATGTAGGGACCCAATTCTGTTTTTATGTTTAGTCAAACATTGGAGGAAAAACATGTCTATGAATTGGAACCTGAGATTTTGTTGTCCCACTGCCGCACTCCCCACGTATAAATCTTTGCAGGGGACTGTTGGCCCTTGGCTGACCAAGCACCTTGCCTGAATGTATTCGACCGGGGGCATGGGCGACACAGGGTGGATATAGTTTTGCATGAACCAGAAAAATGTCAACTAGCTGCTCGTGATGTTACCTATCATGGTTGCTGCTTTGTGCACTCACGCAAACGCACCGAATGCACTCAACTTACTAGCCGGTCGACGGTGAAATATGTTCCAGGTTTTGTTTTTTTGCCCTATGCCATCCTGTTTTCGTCTTTCCGGTATCGGGAGTCGTCTATGTTAAATTATTGTTTATGACCCACTTTGATAAAAATTGGGCAATCAGTTGCGGCATTTGAAAGAACATCTACATTCACATTTGAAAGCGCACTTGCGCGCAAATTAATATCTTGAATCTACTCACTGCAGTGATATATCTAGAGGATCCTAGAGGTATACTTGAACTGTGCAATGAAGCATGCAGGTGTTGCTTCAACGAGATACATTTGTGAACCGACCCCATCCTCCCATATCAAATTCCCAACATGAGCTCTCCAAAATCATTTTTTAGATCCAATACAAAAGCGTGGTTTCTTAGGAGGGGTCTTCAATAGTAGGTTGTAGGATAAAGGTATTGGAGGATTAAAACCAACGTACCAACTGGCCAACATATAATCTTACAAGATTATACTCCCACACACACTGTATATTTATATATGTATTTTAATATACATAAATTCACATACAGTGTAGACAATGAATTGTAACACATGCGCACATTCTTTGCACTGAATCTGTCTATTTGTACATCTGCGGGCCTATCTGTTGCACGTATATTATATATATATATATACAATACAGCATATAAAAATGCATGCATGCACCTGGCTGCTTCGAGACACCTCCAGGTGGTGTCGGTAGCTGTGTGCGGGGAGCATGTGGCTTACTCCTCTTCCTCGGGCATCGTGCAGGTGTCATGCTCAGCCGGGGCAATGGCGCTTAAACAATGGAAGGGGCTACTGAGCTATTGGAACTTTATAAGTTGTTTGAAGGGTTATTTCAAGTAAATTGATAGAGTGCAATCAGTGAATTTTGGATATTTTGCGTGGAACATGTCCAGAAAGAACCTACCGATTGGCGAAGCGAAGTTTTTTGACATCACCATCGGTACCAAAACTCTGGTGCTCAGGGATGGTGGGAATCCAAGCAGGTGACTCCTGGGAGGAGACGAAGCATACGTAATATGTACGTACAAGATACTTACACAGATACTTTCCAAAAAAACATGTATACAATATGCATTTATTATTCGCACGTACGGATGCGCACACACACACTGATATTTACATATGTACATGGATGTGTATTTATGACATACACGTATATGTTTATTATGATTTGAACGTGACCAGAGGGAGCTTGGATGAGCCGCACCCATTCTTTCACAACAATGTTCCGTAATTATATGTCCCCAAAAATACGCATGAACAAGAGCCAAAAAATACCCAAAAATATGCGTGTCCCAAATTTAGATCATTTTGCGAATCAGAAACCTTTGGAGTTCCATATCTATATATCTAGTTACCAGAGGCTGCCCAGAGTGCGCATTTTCCAACCGCATGGAGATGATCTGCTCTCTTTTTGCCCAATAACTCTTGGTAATTATGTTGTAATCTTTTCTGGTTGGTGGTTTGGAACCTTTTTTTTTTAATTTTTCCATATATTGGGAATGTCATCATCCCAACTGACTATTAAGCAGTTTATATAAGTACAGTATTCATGGCTTTATACACCGACGAGCATCACGGGCCCGGGGGCCCCACATTGCATCAACTTGTCGATCCAACTGCCAGGTGTGGAATCGCAGAACCCATAGGAGCTGCACCTTGACCAAGGGTTGCTGGGCAGCAGCTCCCGAAATCCCTGTCATAAATGGAGGTTTATAACTGGGAAAATCAATTCAATGGCGGATTTTCAAGCTAGCCACGTTTGATCACCGGAAGGTAATAGGTTCTGGTTGAATTACCGCGACCTCACAACACGGTAAAGTAGTGGGAATCATTTTTTTCAATGGGTAAACAGTTCAGTAAACACTGATTTTGAAAATGGTGAACATTTGCCCAGTATGAAACACCGGTGGTTTAGTATTGGTTTTATTCATTGGGTCATCAACCCGGAAGTCCCAAAGTCTGGTGAGTCATACATTTTAATGGCGATTGAAGCCATCCCTAGATGGTAGGTTTATGGCGGCCAGGGTTTCCCGCAGTACTTATTCCAGTTGTGTAATTCTTGTATTTGTTGTGTTGTGTATGTGTTTTCCCTTTTCATTTAGATAAATATAGTATATGTATACACTCTATATATATATATATATACATACATATATATATATATGTGGTTAGGGATGGGGTCTTTGTACTGGGCCAGCTACTGTATTGCTTCGCTTATGCCGCAGAAGCGTCGGTTACTTTCGTTTCTTTTGTGGATCTAGATGCCATAACTTCATGACTGAACCAGATTCCCAACGTTCCGCGGCCATTTGTGGGACGTTGGAGGCGAGTATGGCCCTTTGGGTTCTCATCTCGGCCTGGCAATGCGTGAGAATCTTCTCGTTGCGGGCTTTAAGGTGGGCGATGGCCGGTTGAACATGGGGTGTCGATGGGTATATGGCCAGCCAAAATCGATATCGGGCCCCAAGTGGATCCAGTTGTCTGGCAATTCTTTGTTTCGAAGCAACGGCAATTTTTTGTGGGTCATCTATGGGCCAACAGGGCAACTTTAATGGGTGCTATCACAGGATGATCCTTATCGGGTCTACCCATGATGTGTGTAGCCTATTTTCTGAGAAACCCAAGAAGTGAAGAATAGTGATATACATGAAGAATACCAATATTTAATACTTATAATGTATATGAATATATATATATATATACATACACAGTGTACATATATATATATATATAATGATATGTCCTCAATCACAGCTTTTCTCACTACAGTGGGTCGAATTTCATCTAGCATTGGCTATTGGGGTGATTGGATGTATTGGGGACGTGGCTTGGGTAGAAAGGACGTTGTTACATGTTACATGCAGTGGCTGCGCGGGGGTCTTTGTAGTTCCTTTAAAAACACCTCATTTTGAAGGACATGCAATTAAAATACCTACTGTTCATTTTATTTACACTGGAAAGGAATTCGATCACAAAGGCTATGTTTCTCTCAGAATGTGGCCAAATTGGTATTCTAGTGTATTCTATACCCCCCCTATATGGCCATATTGAAAGATGTTGAAAGGCAGGCATAAGTTGTGATGTGGCCTATTTAAATATGTTTCAAGTATGGAGTTTAGGACGTGGCCTATCTAAGTATTTTTAAATTGTGGAGTTTAGTTATTTAAGTATTAAACGCCCATGGCTCATGATACTGTGGGAAAAAGCTTGCACGAGTTTGTAGGTGGGCCAAATCCCATTCCAGTCCCATGAAATTTAATGTGGTTAAAACAATGCCATAAACCACCCATTTGGGAATTGTTTATACCACCTTTAAAAATGGTGATGACTGGGGGATGTTTTATGGCATTGGTTTACCTACAATATAGATATCTAATAACTATAAAACCATGATGATTATAGTTGTATTTATAGCCTATATACTTCCATGATTATTTATGGAAATTGGTTTATTCTTGTTTTACCCACAGTAACCATTATTTATCAACCATCATTTACCATCATTAACCATCTCCACTGCTGCGGGATAAACCGCGTTCGCCATGGCCAGGCTGGTTTCGCAAAGGCCTGGGACGTGAAACAGGCGGTGTTTTCGCCGCCCCGAGGCGATAAAACATGGGAGTTGAATGGTGGGATTTGATGGTCACGTGGGATTGATTGGTGATTTCATGGGATTATTTTTTTGGGATTTTATGGATTTTGCTGGTGGTTTGATGGGTTTTAATGGGTTTTGGTTTTTTTTGGTGATGATTTTCCACGGGGGTTCCATTGTGGATTTTATTGGATTTAATGGTGATACCGTGCCATTCATAATATACATTTTTTGTGTTCCGGCAACCGGCACCCGGCACCGACAAAAAAAGTATATACTCAATACCATTTAGATCTTTTTAGCGGGATTTGTGGAATTTAAATGAATTTTATGGGGTTTAGTGGTATGTTTGGGGATCTCGTTGGATTTGATGAGATTTGCAGTGTGCGCACTGGAGGAAAAGGAGTTGTCTCGGTAAATCATCGAACTAATCGGTCATGTTCCATAGCTATATGTTTTGTATATTACTAGAGGGTAAGTGCATGGAAATTATGTAGGCTAAGAAAAAAATGGAAATCAATGATTGCTTCCCGTTCAGAAATGACCTACTAATGGTGAACCCCTGCTGATTGGTCGGATGCATTGAATTTCTATAGTCACCAAATAATTCAAATATAGGTCTCACCCATCAAGCACGGGAGTTGGTTGGTCATGAGAGTGGGTTATTGTTGAATTATTGCCCATACTAGGGATACCTAGGAACTAGCCAATACATAGTGCTCAGAGGATTTCAGAGACACGCTTTTCAAACTCAACAAAGACATCAAATTGACAGGGTTCTACACTGAGAATTGTCCTGATTTAGATAAAGAAGGAATAGATACATATCAAAGATAATAACAAATCAGAATTCAACAAATAAAACCATATAAATTATTATAAAGTCATCAAACAGCAAATATTGGTAGTCGGACCACATCAATTCATGTTTCCATTTTTGTGGGGATTGCTATAACATATGTACTTAAGTTTCTTTTCCCTCCCCCTCCCTCTCTCTCTCTCTCTGTAGATATAGATGTAAATAGAGTGTAAAGAGCCCTGGAACTTCAGAGCCCTGCAGATTTCCGAGCAGCTCAGGTTTTTGTTGACCACGGGATTTTACCCACACGTGGCCAATCCTTCCTACGCCCTGATGCTATGAGCGCCGCGGCAGCTTCAACTCGAATCTATATTAGGATTTTGTTCCCTTCAAGATGTTAGAAATCAATGATATCAAAAGATCACTGGAACATTTTTCAAGATCTTTCAAGTCCACTCTACCTCCTTGACATTGGCATTTGGTAAAGCATCAGGGCTGAAGATCGCCATGCTGTGGCTGTTGCTGACAGCTGCCCAGCTGGGCGAAGGTTATCCACCTGGTGCCCCATTTCGGTCTGCTCGATGTATCACCATTATCACCATGGGCTATTGTAGATAACATTATGGAAATATGTTTAAATAGGTTGTGCAAACAAATTCAAGAGACTGCTGGGCAGCAAGTTGTAGGAAGCACAGCTGTTTGCCATTTGGTGATGTAATTTGTTCAACTGCATGAATTTCAAGCTGCAAGTTCTACACATAGCTCGAAAATTTGATTCTCACGCAAAATAATGCCAAAAACCGTGTGGTCCCCCTCTCATGAATGTCGATTGTAGCATTGGTTTGCACTTCTCAAGCAGAACATCAATCAATGTTGACCATAGTGGTAACCTAATTGCGCCTGAATGCCATGAATTCAAGGAATTCGGAAGTTGTAAGCACGAGAGCCTGCATCTCTTGATTTTTTGGCATGTCTTGATGGGCACAACTTACATCAACTTAGCACCCGTGACATCACGACAATTCTTGATGACGAAACCTCAGGTAGTGCAGGCTCGTCATCTTCCTCGGTGTCAGGGTGGGTCCAAACATGCTGCGATCAAAACGCAGCAGTCAAATTACTCGGTCGTTCATCTGCTCAATGCGTTCAACCAGTTGAACTCGCCCGGCACAAAATTGGGCAAATTGTTGGGTTGGCTTCAAGCCACCAATCAGTGCTTTTCATACAGTTTTGGAGTGTTTTGCATTTGTGACTTGAAAGAACGGCTCATGATGCTCTATTGAGATGGTCATCTTGTTTTTGTTCACACCCTGAACATCGACTTGGATTGCAGCCGTTGCCCGGTATGTTGCCCAAAGCGGCGGTAAGCAAAGACACGGGGTGCTGTTTGGCTGCTTACTAGAGGAATACCTTCTCCCTAATGTTTACTTGGTAGAGAGTTTTTTTCAATTTACACGTATTTGGATGCATTTGGGACCGCAAAGGAAATGTTTATTTTAGGCGGATTTTTTTGACAATGTTTGATGATTTCAGTGTGAAATGTGACGATGTTGATGATTCCAATGATGCTGTATCATGTATGCCAAAATACGTCATGTATGAAATATTTAGCAACTTTGCCTTAAACATACCCCAACTGTATGTAAATACGTTTGTCAAAAGATTAATATAGACGGCTATTGGGCGATGGTAATCTCCTCTCTATTTCACCAAACGTAATGTGCTACCTTGGTTCCCTGGGTCCTCTATAAGGTAGGTTTGGGTTATTGAAGACAGAAATAAAACAAAAATAGAGTTGATACTGCAACGCTGTTGCCTTTTGTTTTCCTGGGTTTTCCATGTGTTTCCTTTTTTTTCCTAATTTTTCTTAAAGATTGCACGCCAAGTATCACGGTGGTATCACGGTGGAACACAATGGAGTACCACAAACTTTGTCAGAAAAAAAAAATGTTTTTTTCTCTCTTCACGTTTTGCATATCGCAAAGGACAACGCATTCCAAACGATGGTTTACGTAAAACAAAACTCCAGAAATTATAGTTAATTCAATAATACATGATATATTTTTCTTTTAATGTTTATATGTTTATATAATTTTATTATATTTTATTGATATGCTTTCCTCCTGGCAAGAGCAAAAGAGAGGACATATGTCAAAGTTTTGTGTCAATTGTCACAAGTAAGCACAAGTGAACATGTGTCTGTATACCCTGGCCTCGAAACATTTCCATCCAACCTCAGGTGAAGCAAGTGGAGTTGGAATTATGTTATCTAAGATTTTGCATATTCTCGTAGCATTTACAAACACAAGTATCAAACAAATTCCTGAGTTTCGCCTGCAAGGACAACTGTTTTTACCCAAGAACCCTATGATGAGATCAAACACATGATGCTTGACATGTGTTGAAAATCTAATTTGCAGTGGTTGCCAAAGATTGGGGAGACAGAAGTTCTCCATGTAGTGCAACACACTGCATGCAGGCAGCTGGCACAAGTGTGAGACAAAAGTCACTCACACATGACGCAGCCGCAGAAACTCCGATGCAAAAGTCTGGGCAACACTTGACCCAAATTGTGGAGTGTAGCTACCTGACTCCTCTAGCAGGTCCTTCCTCCCGGTGAAACTTCGGCCATCTTCACTTCGAGTCACCAGTTGCTCACCTGACAATTGTTCCCTGGCTGGACAATCTCTGGACAGTTGATTGAAGCACACTCTGTTTGTCCATATCTGCAGCGGCTTCTGAGTGGGGCCAGCAAATGCTCCAAGATAAGTCTTCACACGATGAGCCTTCACAAATGACAACACTGACCTCATAGGAAGACACTTGTGCAAACACGAGTTGTCCGGCTGCTCCAAGCAGACCATGATGCCAATGACACACGACACAAGGAACATCATGGCTGCTACCTGCATGTGGCTATTGCCAGTCCTGACAAATGTCCTTGTGGTGTCTCCCCACCACTGGTTCCAGCCATACCTTTGGCTTTGCGCCAGACATAATATGACAAATGAAGAACAAGGTGGTCCAAGCCAACAAAGACCATGTTCACATATGCTCATGAGCATATCCATCCAGAGACGAAGGCCACATGTGTCGAGACAACTGTGCATATGTGAATGGATGATGTCGAACCCAGCTCCTTCAAAGCCTGCTTTGATCATCTCCTTGGTCAAGTTGGCTGCGCCACACCAGTACTCAACAAAGTGGTGGAGATGATGTGAACACTGGAGCCTGTTGGCAAAAGCACGCTGGCACAGGAGTGACAGCTTCATCGCAAGGTCTGTAACTGGTCGCAGACATGGGTACAGTGAGTCCAGGAGAGGTGGCCACATCTTGATCGCATTCCCACCAGACACATGAAGATCATGTGCCAAGAACCGAGAAAAGGTCTCCATCAGGAACGACGACATTTGTGCACACCTGCAGCAGTCAGGGTGGGCAGCCAGGATAGTTTTGAAGACACTACTAAGTACTACTAAGAAACTAAGACACTACTAAGTTTCTTTGTTACGTTTGTTATTATTCAACAACATGATTATCAACCCTGGCCTGTTGAAGGAAGAGTAGGGCCAGGCATCCTCATAGCCAAATGCAAGAGCTTTAGCACATTTGTCCACAAATGGGTCAATTGGCAAATCAGTGGCAGCTGCAGCTGCTGCATTGACACTTGTTGCCTCATGCATTTCAGTGACACCTGATGCCTCAGTGCCAGTGCCAGAAGAGCCAGCATCATCATGGACATATTTCTTGGTAGCAGCTTCGTCCACCTCTTTGTTTTGCTGACACTTGTTCTTCTTCTGACACTTGTTCTTCTTCGGAGGTGCAAAGCAGAGAAATGGAAGAAAGGGCCACATCATAGTCCGCTGCTGCTGCTGGCGCCTTTCTGCAACTGCAATTGATTTCCCCATGGCCACTTCAGAGGAGGAGTGAAATTTATACTCAAGATAATAGTCAGTGATCAGTGACCAGTATCCAGTGGAATTTCGAAAATTATGCCATGATTTGATATAACATGGTTTTTTCAACATGAATACAACTACATAGTTGTTTGAAACAGTTTGACATATTCACATAAAAAGCTGCGGGCATGAAACTCAATCTTAAAACAAGTCCAAGACAAGACAAATTCACTCAAAGTCTTGTGCATTCATTCATTCAAACTTGAGGCATTTTTTTAAGCGCAGCAGCATACATGTGCAAGCCATTGCAACACACTTGTTCAAGGACGCTTAGGATACTTAGTAGGAGGAGGCATCTGTGCAATGACCTCTCTTATCACAGCAAGCATGCTGTCTGAGACATGTCCAGGCTGCTGCGCTTGATTCGGATCATCGAGTTCAAAGCCAGGCAAATGTTTTGCCAAATCCCAGCGCTCCCAAGCTTCCTGATGCAACTGCTTCAGTGCCTCTTCCCAGGACATATGTTGAAACGCCTTGGAGCGAGATCCACCTGGTCCATAAGCAGCCCACACTTGTCCCTCTCGAGGCTTGATCTTAAACTTTATGGTGAAGCGGTGGGCCTTTTGGTCCAAGCCAAATGACATTCCTGGAGGTGCCAATCTCTGAAGGATTGCAGGTGTGAAGTGCTCTCTTGGCGACACAAGTACCACATGACGCCTCCTCCCTGCTTCAGCTGCAGCAGCTTCAGCTGCAGCAGGTTCTGCTGCAGGCTCTGCTACAGCCTCTGCTACAGCCTCTGCTAACGGAGCAGGACCTGCAGCAGGCCCAGCTGCAGCATCAGACACTTCTTCCTCATCCAGCTCCATGTGCAGCGGCTGATTTTCCTCATGTTCCTCCATGTGCGGCGACTGATGTTCTTCATGTTCCTCCATGTGCGGCGACTGATGTTCCTCATGTTGCTCCATGTGCGGCGACTCATGTTCCTCATGTTCCTCCATGTCCGGGGACTGATGTTCCTCATGTTGCTCCATGTGCGGCGAATGTTCCTCATGTTCCTCAGCGACTTCGGGAAGCAGTGCTAAGGGCACAGGCTCAGAAACAGATGGTGCTGGAGGTGGCGCTGGTGCTGACACCTGTTCTGGACGATCGCTGGATTGAGGCTGAACTCCACGGCCTCTGCCTTTGCCTCTGGCTCTGCCTCGTCCTCGTCCCCGACCTCCTCGGCCTCGACCAAATGCTTTGCGAGAGGCAATCTTCTTCTTCTTTTCCTCCTTCTCCTTAGACGAGAATGTTTGAAATTAGTTATTTCTAAAGCTTTCTATTTCACTTCATTTTGACTAATTAATTTGAGAAATCTAGTCAGCAACCAAGATTCATTTTTTTCTCCTCCTTAATATCTGCCCACTTCCTCTTCATAGCAGTTCGAGGATTGACAAATGTCTTGATGTCGCTAAACTCTTGTGCTTCATCCTTATCCAGCCCCTCCAGCAATGATGCAGCTAGGTCGACATTTGTCACTGCATTATTCTTCTTTGTTTTTTTTTTCACTGCTGCTTCCTGACTTTTCACAAACTCTGTGAAAGTTGCATCCCCAAGCCGCTCACAACAGCGGGTAATCAAATCAGCTCGAGACAACTTAACAGGATTGGGCACCCCCAGTGCATCAGCAATGATGACCAAGTCATTGTAAGTCAAATTGACCGACTGGCGAAGGGCTGCCTGTGGCAAGGGTTCAAATGGACGCTGTGGAGACAGTAGTACGCCAACACCTTCCTCCAATGATGCTTCTGCATCTGCTGCTACCCAGTCATTTGGGTTGAATGGAAAGACAAATGACCCCCCAATGGATGGATTGGTGCTGAGCTTGTAGGTTTGAAACCTGTCATGATGACCATGTTCCTCCAACGGCCACACCATAGTTGCCCAAAGTCGATTGCCAAGGCTGAGAACAGTTGTCTCTGTGGACAACTGTGACAGAAGTTGACCAGGAAAACACATGACAGAGTTCAGACCATCCTGCAAGTGCAGCCCAAACTGATCAAAGAAAAGAATATTTTTAAGTAAGTCTATTTGAGAATTGAGGAAACAATGCCAGCAAGCAAAAGATGCTCAATCAAAATCCAAGTCAAGTGTCGTCAACTTTGACATTTGTCTCCGCTAAAGTATGTTCAGTATAAAATCGAATCCACTCCCATGCAGCATATGATTTCCCATACTGTTCCTCATTGACACTTGTCCATGATTTCTTCTTCATGATGTTGCTGAAAGATTTGGGAAGACGATGATAGCGGCTAGAAAAGATCTTGCGACCATACTGCTCATCAGCAGTCTGTCGCTTGCCCCATTTCTGGACGAATTCCTCTTTAGTCAACTTTCCCACATGGAATAGCTTTCTGGAACTGAAGACATTGCTGTTCATGACACATGACTGCACACGTGGCACGGTCATCTTTTGGTTCGGGTGACTCTTTGCCTCCACTCTCACCGCTTGATGACAATCTTCGACGATCTTGTTGTCGGGCAAGACAGTCAAGACACCCTTCAAGACAAATGTTCCAGGGACACTTGTTTCGTCCCAGCCACTCTGCTCAAAAAGAGCACACGATAGCCTGACAGGGGCGCTGAACAAGAATTGCAAGTCAGGGACAATTTTAGCACATTTGTCCGACTGTTCCGCCAGATTGAGAACCCGCCAGTCTCTCCTCATCACACGCATGGCTTCCTGGCGATGATCGACACATGACGAGACAAGTCCCACAAAGCACTCAGGAGCTGTGCCATACCTTGACATTGTCCATAATCTTCTTGACAGGACATTTGACGCATATTTGAACACAGTTGCTGCTAGGTCATCATCATCAGTTCTGCCTTGGTGCACTTGGTAGTACACCAACTTCTTCAGAGACCGCCAATCATACAGAGTTTTCACAATGGCCAGCAAGTGAGCATCTTTGTACCAAGACAAAGCCCACGTCATGAGTTGCTCAACTCCTTCCTGGGGGGTTTTGATCTCAGAGATTTGTTCCGTATACCAGGTCCAGCAAGGTCGGCTGACCAAGAGCATGATACATGCAGTCTCATGGTTGACATATGTCAAAGCTCGATGTAGCAGTTTCAAGCCCCCCAGATCCCCTTTGCACTTTTGAAATTTTGTATTTACTTCTTCAGGGGCTGGCAGCCCCTCATCTTCAAAGTACCAGTGCAGAAGGCAACGTGTGGCAAAAAACTCTTTGAGCTGTTGGTGTGCACACTCATGCCAGGCGAACCACCTGCCTGGTTTTGGTAAGCCCTTTTTGGCTAGAAAGGATGGCAACTCTGACATGTGATTCCACATTTCTTCATCTGTTGGTGTCCTGCCAAAATCATCTTCAAAGTCCAGAGCCATGAGACACTTGTACCGCTGGAAGTGCTCCGAGTCCTGCTCCAAAAGTTTTTGCACAACATCATCAGCTACGAGTTTTACGTTGGATGATTTTTGAATGGTGTTAAAAAAACATAAAACTAATATGATAAGATTTTCCTTGAGTGAGTCCTCCATGACACATGTATCAAAGAAGTTGGCCAGGAGATCATACTTTTCGTCTCCAAAAGCCCCAGAGCCATGTGGCTTATAGTTGACTGACCAGGCATATGTTGTGGCTAATACAGCCTCGTTGAACTTCGGGTCACAGCCATTGGACAGTTTCAGATCTCGAATCAGTCTGTGAACTTTATCACAGTGACAGTGTGCAAGCAGATTGCAGTGTTGCAAGTAGGCCAAGCCTGCCTGGGCCACAATGTTGCACCAAAGAAACAGGTCAAGGGGAAAATAACCATACAAACGTATTAAAACAATATACATGTATTCTGCATTTACATATAATATACAATGAATGGCCACATGTCATGTGTCATAAATTCATACTTTTATGAAACCTTCCCATTTGATATTGCTGCTAAGAAACAGCACCTACACCGCCCTGATCAATCGAGACAGTGAGGATGGGTATATCCATAGCCTTTGACAAATCTTGGACATGTGTCTCACCAGTATGGACATCCTTGATCAAGACCTGGTTGCCTTGGACAATCCTCTTCTTGTGTGGACTCAGCGGAGACAAGTACATTGACAAAGGTGGAGTAAATGCTGGAAGTGAGAGTCGCCCCCGTGAAATGTGCCACAGCTGATGTGAAAGAGCAGCTAGAAACCTGTAGGCAGCCAAACGTTCAACTTTGCGTGTGGCGGCCAGAATCTCGATTTCCGGCTCCAGATCAAACTCAAGTGGGGCAATGACTTTGGATCTAGAGACATGTTGAATCGGGCAAAGAGCACAACTGTCCATCTCGTGAGAGTAACATATGCTGACAATTGTTTCTTTTTGACTGTGAGTCGAAGCATCAGTCACCATGTTGATGTGTGGAATATTCAGGAACCCAGTTTTGACCTTCCCGAAATAAATTCCCAGCACTTTGCGGTTCCAGTACTCAACAGAAGATGCGTGTGCACCTCCTTGAACTTCATCACTGCGCAACTTGGCGACAACTGACAAGCTGCAGTTCTTTTCCCGAGCTGCTTCCAGCATGGTCCATATTGAGTCTGGGTGCACCAACACATGTGACTCATGAGTTTTTGTCGGTCCACTTCGACGTTTCCTGGTGGATGACACTTGTGACAAGAGTAGATTGTAATTGGTTCATCTAAATAAACCCAACATAAAGAAAGTGAAGCCAAAATTTGATCAAAACAACTAGCTGAAGTAACATGGCTAGTTTCTTAAATTTTCTGGCAGGAGCAGCTTGTTGTGCTTGATGTGGTTGTTCTGGGGTATACATGTGCAGCAAAAACTGATCCATTGCAGTTGACACAAATGTCGCCATCAAATCTTTAAAATCCTGGAGCAGCTGTATTGACATTTGTCCCAGAACCGCTTTCTGCCTGGAGCGTCTAAAGCGTTCCAAAATAGCAACAAAAATGATAATATCGACAACATGTACCTCCTCTTGCCAATCAGATGACAAATGTCCAGCATTGAACATAGCATGCCACTCCTGAGACCAAGCTGTAGTAATTCCTCTATGGACACTGCGAAGAAAAGCAGCCAATGCAAGATTCCCAGAAGAAGTCACCAACAAAGTTTCACCTCGATTCGCTGGGAACCTCACCTGCACTCCAGCAACAGCACTCACCCAAGGCATCACCATGAAGCCAACTGCCTTCAAGTAGGACAACAGGAATTGAGCTTTGGCCTCCTCCCGAGCTCTGTTGACAAATGTAAACAGGCAGATCACCAGTGCCAAAGAAGTGCAGAGATTTCGGTCCAGTAGGCCTGGCCTCCAAGCAAGGCTGATTGGTTTGGCATCACCAAAATCCAACAAACACTTCACTCCGGCATGAACACAAAATATTGAAAGTGTATCCAGCTAATTTTAAATGATAGGTTCTTACTAATAAATAAGATTTTTGAATCAACATTTCAGAAACCCCTACCTGGCGACAGCTGTCCTCAAACTCACATCATTCAAAGCAAAAGCTTTGTTTGTTACCGTCCCAAGAAGCTCTCGGTAGAACTTGTAGGAACCTCTCTTCTCATGCCCCTTTTCCCGGATGATGTCATAGAAGTACGCTATATCCCAGTGAATGCGATTAGCATCAGTGTTGTCAACATACCCCACAGTGCTTGGCAGCTGAAGGTTGTTGAAGACCATGAGTCTTGCATCATCCCGCACCATAGTAGCAGAGCACAGGGGACAAATGAGACAACAGAAACAAAACTCCTGAACCACAATTCAGCTACAAGAACACCATAGACATACATCAACTTACATCAACACAATTGCAGACTAATTGACTTCCTTTGATTCAACTGAAGTGCATGCCATTGCATCAAAGGAAATGCATAATTCTCAGAATCAAACTTGCTGATATAGTGGAGCTGCTCGCCATCAGCCTGTCAGCAACAATAATAAGAATCAACATTATTACATGACAATAACTTGACTTGTGCTGCCACACTCACAAAGCAGGCTGATTTCACAATTCAAGTGATCCAATGTTTTCAACTCTTCGCAGTGAAGCCAAGCTCTCCTAATTTAAGATTGCCTGAAGGCATGTTAGCTGCTGGTGCTTCGAACAGGGTGCCTCCCCTATAGTACGAGATATTGCGGTCAACTGCACAAATGTCACAAAACAAAATTATATAAACAATAAAACATCATGTGCTTGTTCACACAAACAAAGGAAACATAGCAACTATGCCATCATCATTCACTTAGACAGATGACCACAATATGCAACCCACAGCACCACAGAAACATGCAGCACAAATGACTTCCCCTCAGGACATATGTCAGACCATGATGCCAATGACAGACGACACAAGGAACTGAACAGATGACCTCAGCCAAAACAGATGACCTCAGCCAAAAATCTGCTCGATCTCAGTCTCCATAGCAGTCTCACCTTCGGCCTCCACAAGCTCCCACTCAGACGGCACATGTTCCATCTCCGACTGCCAGGTCCTCTCACACCTCATCGGGCAGTGGTGCAGAGGGATGCCGCCCGGACGTGAGGCCCTCCACTTTGACAGGCACTCATTGTGACACACATGTGCACAAGGCAGGGCTGTCACCGACTCTCCCACTTGGATCTTCTCCAAGCAGATGGGGCATGGATCTGGCTCCTCTTCGACAGGCTCCGACACATGTGCTTCCACATCTGACGACAGGCTGTTGTCACTCTCATCATCAGACGTGGCATCTTCACGTGGAGGTGGGCGGGCAGCAGCCTTTGACTGAGCAGCAGGGACAGGTGTTCCAGGAGCACGACGATAAGCTCGAGCAGGAGTGGAAGGAGGTGCTGGAGTGTCAGGAGTCCCACCATGTGGCACAACTTGCTGCACAAATGTCGCAACAGGCTGCACATGTGTCACAGGGGCCACTGCAGTTGCTGGCTGTGTCACTGGGGCCACTGCAGTTGCTGGCTGGACTGTCGCAGCAGGGTGGACATGTGTCACTGGGGCCACTGCAGTTGCTGGCTGGACTGTCGCAGCAGGGTGGACATGTGTCACTGGGGCCACTGCAGTTGCTGGCTGGACTGTCGCAGCAGGCTGCACATGTGTCACAGGGGCCACTGCAGTTGCTGGCTGGACAGTGACAGATGTCCCATCAGCTTGTACCAGCTCTGGGGGCTGCACAGGGCTGTCTTGAGGTGGTGCAAGCCCAAGCATCTGACCAACATCACCATTCCCTGCGGACACCTCTGCCACAGAGCGCTTCTTCTTGGCCTTCATCCACGAATTGTCCTGATCAGTGCAACATGCAGAACAGCTCATATCCCAATATGATTTTTTCACTCAGCCATGTAATGTGAAACCAAAACATCAAAACACATAAAATATGTTCAAATTCATTTCGAGTGTCCCAGCCATGTGGATAGGCTTGCTGCAGGACAGCATCATCACATGGAGACAAAGGTAACTTGCTCACAATTGTCTCAATGTGTGCTTGGCCACAGGAGACCTTCACCCGGTTCATCGCCCGAATCCAGCAGTTGAAGAGATCTGTGTATGTCACCACACCTGAGTCGGTCGGGAAACTGACTTACTCTATCAGTAAATGCATAGATTCACATTAACATAATAAAAGCATTATCATTATACTACCACACTACCAAAATACACTATAAGATACACACCATGGCACGAAGATCATTGATTCGAGTTGTAGGGTTCAACCGGGTACACATGTACACAAGGGCCAGCAGACCAGTCTGGCTCAAGGCATGAGTCATGCTAGGGTCCAAGTCTTTGCAAAGCCATTCCAATCCCTCTGACAAACGACACCGAGGTGTTTGACGCAAAAAGGTCACTGAAGAGGAAATCTTGTCCTGGACACCTGACCCAATCATCTGTCCCCTCTCTGGTAGTGCACGACGCTCCTCTTGCTTCTCCTCCTCTTTCTTCTCTTCCTTCACCTCCCTTTCATCCCCCGATTCCTCATCAAGAGCTGGTTGCTGCATTGCCATCTGTGCCATTTGGGGCAACATCATCATCAAAGGGTTCATCATCATTTGCTGCTGCTGAACCCTCTGACGCTTCGATGCTGACATTGGCATGGCTCAGTACAGATGACAAATCAGCACAAAAGAGGACACTTGAATTGACCGAGATCGCTGCACATACCCCACAAATCAGCACAAGTGTCCAATGGTTGTTCATCGTTTTTTTTTTTGCATTCTATATTTTTTTTACTAGTGTTTTGAGAGATTTTGAGAAATTTTGAGAGATTTTGAGAGATTTTGAGAAATTTTGAGAAATTTTCACTTCACCCAGCAATACTACTTTTCAATTACAATGGTTCCCATGCCTCTGATTTTGAGAGATTTTGAGAAATTTTGAGAAAATTCTAGCCAGTTTTTTTTTAGTTTTATTTTCTAGGTTCGACTTGCTGCCCCATGGGATTGCAGGCATCTGTTGTGACAATGGTTGATCTCACATGCAGTCAGTATCATACTTGCTGGTGGTGTTGCAGTTGCTGCCACGCCTTGACAGTTGACGCCACTGCACCATGAAGAGAAGACACCTGTGACAGTTCCATTGTGCTTCACTTATAATGTTTGCTGTGAGTCTAGCTCTATATTGTATCAGGACTGGAAAACTTTTACAAATCCAGTTTTATGATGGATGACCATGTTTATATCAACCAACGTATGTGCAACTGCATCATCCTAGTCACTTTGACATGTGTCCACAGGTGGAATGAAGGATTGCAGAGTACACATCATGCACTGAGACATTGAATTGAACACATGTCTCATGAATGTGATTTTGCAATATACTAAGGTTTGGACCGATGTGCCCCAAGTCCACGATCATAAGTGCCAATAATCACAAACTGTTCACCTAGTGAGAACATGTGTCAGACCAAGTGCAAGAGTTACATATGTTCAGCTCAAATGCCCCTGAAATCAACATAGCTTAGGCGCAAACACACAACCCCTGCGAACTGAAGGGTTCAGCAAGGAAGGGTTGTATGTTTGCGCCTAAGCTATGTTGATTTCAGGGGCATTTGAGCTGAACATATGTAACTCTTGCACTTGGTCTGACACATGTTCTCACTAGGTGAACAGTTTGTGCTTATTGGCACTTATGTCGCAGCATTTGATTGGTCCTGAGAAAGGAAACAGCATCCATAGCCTGTGGTAAATCTTGGACATGTGTCTCACCAGTATCACACCAGTGCATTGACAAAGGTGCAGTAAATGCTGGAAGTGAGAGTCTCAACCCTGAAATGTGCCACAGCTCTGGACTTTCCCATCACCACCTCATGCCACAGATTCAATCACAGAGATTTTGAAAGATAAACAAGACAGCTGGCAAACTTGCACAAGGCTGTTTAAAGAATAGTGACTCAAACAGTGTAGACGTTAAAGCAGCAAAGTGCTAAGATGGTCACATTGTTGTGGCACACCATGCACCACTCATCACCTTGAGTGAACAATGCAGTAAGTCAAACAAGTGTGACACATGTTTCATGTGGCAAACATCCATGAGATATGGTGCTCAGATCAATGACAATATGGAGCAATCAACTTTGTTAAGAGCAACGCTTCTCTGTCAGCGACTGCAGACCTCAGTGCACCACAGGAGCAATGATAATATAGATGTAATATATGACGATTCTGTGTTTGCTTGATATTATACACTGCATTTTGAATATTTTCTTGAGATCAGATTTATTGAGTACAAACTCTTCACTCAAGGATTTTGTACTTCCATGTTATGTCGCTGAGTCCTGAGCACTATTGCCACAAGTAAAGCACCTTGGGATAAAATTGATGCACACGTCAAGGTGGTTAATTACACAAGTCTACAATGGACAATTGACACATGTCACGGAATCATTGACTCACAGAGAGCTCCAAAGAGACCTTTTTTTTCCATTGCACGCAGTGCTATGCAGTTTGGGAAGCGGCATGTCACTTATGATGCAAAGTGACAGCAAAATGACCCATCCAGCAATGTGTCTTGACCACCATGAACCAAACAAATTTTCAACTGTGTGTGCCTGGAGGATTAAATTTAGACATACATATTCTTATCCTTATCGATATATATTACTTAAATTTATAAAATAATAATAATAATAGTAATAATAATAATAGTAATTAATAATAATAATATATTATATTGAACATCTTGCACATTAAGACACATTGCTGGTTTGATCAAACAATGTCAGACAAATGTTGACAAATGTAATCCCTTGATAGATATTGATAAATGTTCCTACCGGGAAACTAGCTCCAATTGTCTCAGCTCTCTCAGACAGTTGTCTTAGTTCGAGTGTCAAAGCAGACAAGCACACCAAACTGCAGCAATCAAATCATGCAACACAAGGATTCTGATGAATGAGAAGACACATGTTCAAAATGCAAAAGAGCAAAATACAAATATAATTAAATGAGGCAAGGTACCCAAATTCGACGCGAAGTAGCGCTGATTGGAACGTCGAAAACGAGGGTCCCGAAAGAGCAGCTTGAACCTGAGACACACGAGCCATAAGCATATACACAGGAAAGCTCAATTTGGACATATGATGACATATGAAACATTTGGACATATGAAACATTTGTGCACAACCAGTAGCAGCAGCTTCACCATGCGAACTCTTCCAAGCTCGAAATCTTGAAGGTTCCAGAACAATCCGATGGTGCTATTGTAGATCCCATGGTCCTCCATGATCTCATTCCTTAGATAAGTCACAAGTGCCAGGAGTGATAGACACAAGTTCTGAAACACATGTCAAATGAATTAGTACAGTCATTAAAGTCGAAAGCCAAGCTACATCACTTCATCTGGAATGTCGAATTGTGGGATCTCCAGCTGCTCTCCGGACAAATGTGGCTCATCCTCCTCCTCATCCTCTATCACCTCCACATAGTCCTCCTCCTCTGACGACACATGTCTCTTGCCCGGCCCCTTGCGCCACGGGGGGGGCACCCCCGGGGGGGGAAGAGGCGACACTTGTCGCTTCTTTCGCCAGGACACGCTCTTCGATCTCGCACGGCTGGCTCCACCTGCAGCCATTGGAGGTGAAGGGGATGACAAGAAAGGGATGAAGTCATCATCCACCATCATCCCATCATCACCATCATCCCCATCATCACTATCATCCCCATCATTACCATCATCCCCATCATCACCATCATCACCATCATCATCCACCTCCATGCATCCCCAACCTCCTCCGACAATTGTACGCTCTTCATCATCCTCCTCAAAGGCCGAGGTGTTGACATGTGTCCTTCTTGATGATGAGGCAGCCTTCGCACTGGCCCCCAAGAACTCTGTCCCCGTCTTGTTCTTGGGCATTGCCTTCACCTTGGCCTTGGGCATGGCCTGCAAGTGGACAAAGTGACAATTGTGAGACATATGTCAGCAACATCCAGCTCAGACACATCAAACATTCAGATGCTATTCACATCAGTTTGCAAGACTTGCTCAACACAACAATACAACTGCATTTGCAGCCTTAAGTTAGTTTCACAGTAACAGCAATGACAAATCTCTAGCCTTGGGGGCTGGTCCGACAGTTGTACTACTTCTGACTTCCTCGATGTAGGGGACCAAGTGGTCAAACCTGGGCAACATGACATGGGTTATGCAAAATGTCAATCATTACACAACTGTTTGTTCCATTTGAAGGGTACTTAAGCTAATTTTCTCCAACAGTGAAGTCAAATTCAGATTTGAGCACAGTGTGAAAATGAATCTAATGCAGCCAGAAAACCCTTTGAAGTAGCCGCTTTTGAATTGACATATGTAGCGGTTAATGTATTCAGCTGTATGCCTCTTAAAGTCGTTAAACTGCACGTCGGTCGTGGACAGCAACTGAGACATTGTGTCAACCCAGGACATTTCTCCCTTCATATAGGAATGACACATGTGCACGTCTTGTTTCCAATCTGTGCTCGTGGACTGGATGCAGAGCACAGGCTGGCACCCGATGGCCTTAGGTTGAAAAGAAATGAATAGCTGAATTGAAAGACATCAGCAGCAATCTCAATCAAGACAAGTATTTCAAGCCAAGTTGCAATCAAAATGCCGTACAAGGTCATGGCGCAGACAATTGTACGGTGCCAGCCAGCTGTGCATGAGATCCTGCAGGACATATGTCAATAGTTGACTATGTAACATGTGTCAAACCCACTTTGTCATTTTTCACATAAAAAACAAATCAGCAAACAGGTTTCCTCACCAGAGGTGCAGGACTTTCCAGGATCCAGTCCATGGTCTCCACGAAGTCAGGATGCTCCATCACCTGCAATCAAGAAGTATATATACAAGAATGCACTGAAACTTCAATTCCAGACTCATCAAACCAGAACATGACACAGATTCAGACACATTTCAGAACATGACCACACCTGTCGCTGGATAGCTTCATGCCAGCCAGACAAATGTGCATTTCGGAAGGGTCCTGGAGCTCGCCTTAATGAAGTCAAGATTTTGAATTCAAACTTGCCCAACATTCCTGCATGACTTGAAGATAATTTTACAAGCCAAACACATGGGGCAA
>CAMXCT020003084.1:41844-75217 GCA_947184155.2 Cladocopium goreaui | reverse complement strand
ATACGCTCGTGATGCTCCGCTGTTAACATTATCTTTGCACTTCCCACACGCTCTGGATGCTACTCTCTAAACGTTTGCATGTAAGTTCCAATACGCTCGTGATGCTACGCTGTTAACATTATCTTTGCACTTCCCATACGCTCTGGATGCTACTCTCTAAACGTTTGCATGTAAGTTCGAATACGCTCGTGATGCTCCGCTGTTAACATTATCTTTGCACTTCCCACACACTCTGGATGCTACTCTCTAAACGTTTGCATGTAAGTTCCAATACGCTCGTGATGCTACGCTGTTAACATTATCTTTGCACTTCCCACACGCTCTGGATGCTACTCTCTAAACGTTTGCATGTAAGTTCCAATACGCTTGTGATGCTACGCTGTTAACATTATCTTTGCACTTCCCACACGCTCTGGATACTACGCTCTAAACTGTTTCATGAAAGTTCCAACACGCTCGTGATGCTACGCTCTTCACATTCTGAAGAACTTCCGAAATGCTCTGGAGACTACGCTCTAACTTGTGTTCATGTAAGTTCCAACACCTTGCTGATGCTACGCTCTTAACGTTATCGTATCACTTTCCACAGGCTCTTGATGCTACGCTCTTTAACAATATCTTTGCACTTACCACACGCTCTGGATGCAACCCTCTAAACTTTTGCATTTAAGTTCCAGCGCACACTGACTCTTGATGCTACGCCACGTTCTTGACATTATGTTAGGACTTCCCGCGCGCTCTTGATGCTACACTCTAAACGTTTCCATGTAAGTTCCAACACGCTCTTGATGCTACGCTCCTAACATTCTGAAGTTCTTTCCGAAATGTTCTTGATGCTACGCTCTAACCTTTGCATGTATGTTCCAACACGCTCTTGATGCTACGCCCGTAAAGAACTTACGAAACGCTTTTGATGCTACATCTTTCCATAAGTCACAGCAGCCCAAAAGAAAACACGGCCACCTCAAATTGTCATGGCACCACAGTTTTACAACACACCACCTCAAAACTGAAGCACTTTTTGAAAAGCAAAGATGTACAAAATGACCTGCTAAATGCAGTAGAAACCACAGAACGTAGGGGCACAAACTGAAAAAAAAAGATCATCGAGGCTTCAAACACATAGTAAATACTAGTAGATACCATGCATGTGTGACAATCTGAATATCAACAAAAACGTTCAAATTGCAGGATTTCCACGATGTTTGATCATTTCACGGGGGTTAGCGTCGAAAATCCTCCATTTTGGGCATTTATTGTAGGCAAATATATCAACAATGGAGCAATGTGGGATATGGCCATATGGCCATGATATGGCAATGGACATGGTGAATTTTGAGGAATTTGTGTCAGCGGTGTTTTGCTGCGCCCAACTCCTCAAGTTCTCCGATGGAAGATCGCTGAGGTACGCTGATGCCGTAGTGAAATGTCTCTTGGATGCGAGCGAATTTCTGGTCGACCGAGGTAATGATTGTAATGCAACACACCTCAAATGACCTTATATGCCATTTATATCTTTATTTTACATTTCAAGTTGAGGATAGTTGAGGTATGTCGGTCAAGGGTCAACGCACAGCTGCCTGTTCGTTTCAGGTCAGGTGGTCAGTCGCTATCTCGAGGTTTTTTGATTGAGTATATAATAAGGTATCATACTTACCCGTAATAAATGATTACGAAGTACCATGTTCTAGTGAGATGATATTTTTCAGCATCTTCTGAGTCTTCTCTATTTTCATGTTTTCTGCTTTCCACCTGGATTTGCTGCGGCCCCAGGCATTGCAAGCGACATCACCGCGGTGCTTCTGATCATTCTCTCGAGTTTTTTCTTCGGCCTCCATTCCTCGCTGACGCTTGGGACATGCTCAAGCGATAGGGCCAAGAAATTTGGGGACAGATGACATACGGCCATCCAACCAAAAAATCATCGTGGTCAACCGACTATTCTCAAACAAAATCATCAACTTTAGAATCAACTTTTGAACCCCAGGGAATTGTGCTTGTCACGAAAGCTAGCGTCAGCTAGCTGGAGTCTTCTTGCTTTAGCAAGTATTCCGGGGGCTGCTCAAGGACATCACGTGATTTTTCACGCGAAAGGGCCCCCCCCACCACCATCACCATCATCAGCATCATCGTCATCATCGTCATCATCGTCATCATCGTCATCATCGTCATCGTCATCGGTCATCGGTTTCGTCATCGTCATCGTCATTGGCATCATTCTCGTCATCGTGATCATCGTGATCATCATCATCATCATCATCATCATCATCATCATCATCTCCTCATCCTTATCATCCTCCTCCTCATCATCATCCCGATCATCTGCCGCATCCGCTTCATCATCATCATCATCATCATCATCATCATCATCATCATCATCATCATCATCATGAGCATCATCATCACCGCCACCGACATTTCCCTGCTGATACTGAAGATACGTCTTCCCTTCCTTCTTTCTCCTACCCCGCTAGCTTTTGTCATCCACCCCCGGCCTCAAGTTGCTGGCCCCTGCTCGGACCAAGGACAATGTGGTGTGGAGTGTTCACAGTGCCGTGGCCATCTGTGGATGCAAGGGGTACAGTTTTGCCCTTGATATTTGACAAAACATGAGGATTTGACCACCTAAGATGGGGAGATAGTGAGTATATATCCGATGATGATCTGGTTGCTGGTTTGACAGTCTGACATATGTTTTGTTAACGTAGAAATGGGATGATGATTCCCATTGACCACATCATTTTAGATCAACTTTTCAAGAGTGTGGCTCAACCCCAACCAGTTATCCATATGATGTTGTCATTGGACTACAGGCAGCACAAACCTTCCTGGCAATATTTATATGGGACGTGAACGAAAGGGTACTGCCGTTTGAGCCATTCACAAATGTTATTGATGTATATTGATGTATATGTATGCTGATGTCACTTTACGTTTCTTCCAGTTATATTTACTCAATCAGTTATCTAGGTCAATTATTCGAACGATGATGAACAAATGATGCAAAAAAATATGGGATGTGTAGTGAGGAATCTAGGATCAGATGCTGTGTTCACGACAGTTCTCGGGTCCCAATATTGAGCTTCTACACTGTGGCACCCAATTTCAGGATCTCTTCCCAATTTGGAGCCTCAAATCACCAACAAATCTCTGCTGGTGGGGTGGTAAACCACCATGTAGTCCAAATGGCAAAATGATAGATTTTGGACCACGTTCACCCTCATAATCTTCTTGAAGCAACCAGCTAATTGTGGATCCCTTCGTTGTAGGTCCCGTCTTGTGAACCGCATCCATTACTGATTCCTGATGGATTAAACACATATGCTACGAAAAGCCACTTTTATTGGCTACGGATGGCTACAGCAATTCAATCATCACTGTCGGTTGAAGACTTTTGTACCTTTATTATCCTTTATTACTGTTGCCTAAAATCCCCACTGCCCAAAACCCCCGTACCGCTGCCCTGAACTGGTGCTACAATCTGAGGACGAAGTGGTTTCCCGGGTGCTAATTTAGCCTCATCGTTTGGGTAGATCACCATAGAGTTTGTTGTTAGGACATCGGTAATGTTCCGCATTTTTCGGACTGTTGCCATAGAAATTGTCACTTTTTGCTGGGTAATTCATATACCATAGAATTCAGCCACTATCTCAACTGAACGCTATCTGAAGGGGGCCCCATCCTGTATTGATTTTGTCGGGAGATCAGCATTTTTGACGCGTAGATCTTCAAGAAATTTGGGTATCCCAGGCTCCATCAGCATGGGGTCTGAAAATGGAGTATTCCAAAATCCCCAAATCCCATAGTCTATCATCATTTTCCCTGTTCAATGGCGATTTTTCGAGGAAATAGCCACCATTTCCAGGCACACCCACATCCTCCCTTAGGTGACCTTCGCCGTTCATTTGTACATAGATGCCAGCAGCAAAGTCAGCGCCAAGCCCGAAGCCAGCAGCTGGACCGAGTAACTGGGGGATTTTCCACGGTTTTTTTTGTGCTGAAAATGGGATGAAATGATGGGATATATTGGGGGTATAGTATCACGATGTATCACGGGACATAGTGGGATAATCTGGATCAATCTCATCGCGACCTCACGTCGCGACGTCAGTGAAATATGTGAAATCATGGTTTGATTGGGGGGAATTATCCAAAAGTGTAACTTTTCAAGTTGGTGAATTATTTCAGAAGATCATAAATAGTTAATTAATCCCAAAAAACTGGTTGGCGATGGTTGGGTGGTTTGAAATCAATATTTCATGTTCTATCCCTACGTGGCGAGTATTCAGTATGACATGGTTTGGTTCAGCGAATCGAAAGTGGTTGAATCTGTGACAATGACTTTCTGGTGCTAAACGTAGGGAATGGATGGGAATGGGGGTTGCTGGGATTATTATTGATAGTGACTATGGATCATTCCCTCCTTCCCTGCTAAGCACCAGTAAGATGATGCAGGGATGAAACAAGCAAAACCGCGACTTTCACTCCACAGACATGGGGATTGTATCTTGCAATGCGCAGTGTTCAAAACCTGTGCAGGCTGATGATTATCTGAGGTTGTACTACTGACTAGCAGCTAGCACAAGGTTGGGGACGATTGTAGTTATAGTTAAGCTGGACACCTCGATCTTCATCAGCCAGTGTAATTTTTCATGTTGGCATAATATATCCCGTCGTTTACCCATAAAATAATATGCCCAGCATATCCCGTCGTGACATCCCCAAGTCCCCAAGATGCCCTGGAGGAATTGGTCGCTTCCGGAGAAGCCACAGTTAATTCCCGCAAATCCAATCCCCCTAACATGAAACACTCCCTAAATTTGAATGGTCCCATTTTTATGTAGGAAATCCCCTGCTAAACCAATCTAAACCCATGGTTTCTGGGGGGGGTGTTTAGTATTAAGCGGGACGGGATTATGGCTGTTTCACAGTGTTTAAGCCCCTTGAAATTTGACCTGCAACCTCGGGAACCTAGAAGCCTCGACAACTGGAAGATGTCTTCCAAGTTCGATGTGGGTCGCTTTGTCTTGGGAGGTTCAATCCGATCTGAAAACCAGGTTGCAAATGACCCCTTGGAGCCCCAAAGGGGCATGGGACGCAGACATCATTAGTCCCACATCCTGGAAAAAAAAGCAACTTATAGTCCCCCCACAAAGGATAGACAGGGGACGATGAGCCACCAACGCTGAGGTTCTGGTGGAAAGAGCCAGACGCCAGTCACTGGGTTGCCATGGACATGCCCATGGCATGGATGGTTTCAGACTGAAGATACGAAGGGAACTTTAATTCTGCTCAGCATTTCAGATGGGAGTTATCCATATATTGATCCCAAACTGGGGGATATAGTGTGATATAGTGTGTTTCAGGGGTTCAACAATTCCAGTTCTTTTTTGGGATATTGTTTGTGGATGCTGGAGGCATTTTTCGGTGACCAGCAATCCGATCGATCCTCAACATACGGCACTGGATCGATCCCCAACATAAAGCAACACCCCCAGTCAAGTGACCCTCCAATAAAAGATGGTCCTTATTGGTGATTAATACACCCTTGGCCTACGCCCTTAAGTTGGCCATGTTCCTACGACTGTTGGTGGCCAATTTTCACAGAGTTGTCGGCGTATTCAAGTTCATCCAGACGATCTCCCCTTTATCTTACTTACAATCCCCATTGTTGGTAGTTGGTGGTTCGCCTATCACTTTTGCTCCATATTTCTCTCGGATCACTGTCGACAACATCTAGATGATTTAGGTCACTGGCATATCTCATAATATGGGGATGGGTCAAAATTTAAGCCCTGCTGTACGGGACCACAGATTATATTATATATAAGTTGAAATATATCGACCCCTGACCCCCACTATGTATAGCATAGGTAGTAGGTCTAGTGTAGACATGCCATAGCTATGATTCCATCACATCCGAAGTAGTACATCCAACTATATGTACAGTTATAGCACCACATGTATAGAAGCGTTATACATGTAGAGTAGTCACACTTTAGGTAGGGAGTCCCCAATCCAACAACTACCGGGTTGGGTATAACTCCGCTATTCGACGGTATGGCTCAAGTGCCCCATAGCAAAAGGGGTGCTTGTCTTTTTGTTTTCATGCGGAGTGTTGGTGAATTGGGTTCTGTTTTGGGGTTCCCGGTTTGTCCCTCCGTTTGTCTGGTTATCAGCCGTAAGGCTTATTGTTTTTAGGGAACCTAATTCACCAACACTTTGGTTAGGCCCTAACTTTACTCGGACTTTTCGCTGTCACTTTTGCATGCCCACAGATACGTCTGAAGAGGTCGCTGACTTGGTCGCGACTGAATCTCCAGCGGACGAAGGGGAGGAAGCGACGGACGCAGAGAGGGTTGAGCAGCCTGTTCCCCAAACTGTGGAAGTTGCGACCGAGCCTATCGTCTCCTGGGCAGCTGAGGATATTTTTGCGCCCGAGCCCCTTCTTGAGGAAACATCTGCAACTGACACAGATCGAGCCGAAGGACATCTGTTGGAGGTCAAGCAGGAGGAGTTTCAAGAGGCGACAACATTGGGTGCCGTTCTTTCTGTGATTGGAGTGCCGGAAGAGGTCGCTGACGAAGTCGCGACGGACACTGCAGACCAAGCTTTTGATCCGGTTGAGGCTGACACCAACGAAGTTCCAGCTGAGGCCGCCTTTTCTGATTTAGATCGTGTGAAGGAAGAAGGTCAAGACCGTCCTGCAGGGTAGCCGTCGTCTCTTGCCGAGCAAGCCGATCCAGAACTTGAGACAGCAGATCTTTTAGGTTTAGGTGACGAGGCGGGTCCAGTAGGAGAAGCATCCGTTGCATCCGAACCATCTGCATCCGTCCCTGAGCCTGAAGTCGCTGATGCATCCGGTATCGCGACAGAAGCCAATACAACTTGCCCCGCTGAAATAGTCCCACCACCAACTAGTCCCAATCTTGTTGACCCAGGCACTGATCCTATTCAGGTAGGTCATTCCCCAGCTAGTTCATCTAGGACCCCAAGACAAAGGGTTAGATCAAGCCGGGGTGGTGCCACAACCCGTTGGCAGGAAGCAAGGAGAGCTTGGTGGGTAGACTTTGAGGCATACCAAAATTGGCTTTACCGTAGCTCGGGAGGGGATATTGCTCGTGGTTTTTGGTTGAGAAAAATCCCATACGAGCAAGCTAGTGAGGACCAACGCTGGGTGATAGCTCTTCATTCAAGACTTGTTGAAGAATTCACCACATCACAGTGTTTGGCATTAGCTTTTAATATCTTTTCTTCCTATCAATATTGGGCTCGTGAACACGGTTTGGACAGGCGTAGAGGTACTGCTCACGGCCAACAGGTGATAGATTCTGGTGATTTGCCCCCAAAAAGGATTATTAACCAGCGTATCCTTGGAGCAGAGCACCCACGATCTGAAGAGTGGGATACTTATTATAGATACGTAGGCCCACAGCAACAGCCTCGGCCGAAAGCAGGCAAGGCCGCAGCCGCAGCATCCGCTGCTGGCGCGGCAGGCGAAAGTGCAACACCAGCTCCGGTTGTAAAACAACCTAAGGAGCCTGGGCATCCACCGCCCAGCTGGCAACCATCGCTGAGAGGTTCCGATCATCCTGCACAGCCTGCCTCAGGTCCCAAAGTCACGGTCTCTGTCCATCCGGTCCCAAAAGCCCCAAAATCAGGTTCTCAAGGGGTCGCTGCCTCCGGGCGCGACACAGCAGCCTTCCCAGTAGCTAGCCCTGCTAAGCCACCCGCTAAAGCTAGGCCTAAAGCTCCTGACAGTAGTGCTGTTACCCTTGCTGATAGAGTTCGTGGTTTACCACCGCCACCTAATACGGTTGCCCCTAGTCCGACACCATATAAGCAACCACCTTTACCTCCTAGGACACCACCTCCTAGTGATAACATTCCACCCCCACCATCTCATCCACCGCCATCTGCACAAGAGCTCGCTGCCCGCAGTTCCCAACAAGCAGAGGCACGAGAGGAGGTAGCTCCAGCAGATCCCAACGATCCACCAGCTGAAGAGCAGGAGTGGGTTGCGGAAGAGGCGGAAGAGGCGGAAGAGGCGGAAGAGGAGGAAGCATTGGAGGAGGACGCAATAGTAGAAATTGAAGCTGAAGAGGAACCCGAATTCCCTGATTTTGTAACCACAGAACGCGGCCGTGAAGTTTCTGCACGCCGTCGTAGGCCTAAAAGAACTAGGTCCAATCCACCATTGCCTGTTAATCTTGTTCCTAGGGAAACCCGAGAACGTATTGAACTCAATCAGGAACTCTTCAGAGCTCGTGCCGCCACTGGCGTTTCTAGGAGACCTCTTGCATTAAGACCTCAACTTCAAGGATACCCCGAAATTAGAATAGATTCTGCAGGCACCTGGGCTAGGGTCGCTGATCCTCCGATCGCGTACGCTCCGCAGACTTTGCCATTTATTGTCCCTCACGGCGAGGGCCAGTATCCCGAGCTTAGGGTTGACCCACACCTTCTCCCCGATTCGGTTTGGAGAGACCCTTCATTAAGATCCCATCGGACGATTCTTGGTTCCAGTAACTTAGACCCTAACAGCATAGTTAGTCTAGCTGCCAATAATCCCGATACTGAATCTGAAGGCTCGGAGGCGCCTGAAACAAGAGCTGCCAGGTTTGTAGCCTCAGGCGCGGCATTCACAAGTCAAGAAGGTCCTGTCGAAGCAGGCTTCGCGGAACGTGTGCCATCTCGCCCAGTTGAATCACCACCAAAAAGATCACGCCCCAATATCAGGATTTCCCAAGTTCAGAGAGATAAACCGGCTCAACCTCGTAAGGAACCTGTTTCTGCTGCACCAACACCAGCAGCCCCTACAGTACCCTCTTTGACTGTTCCCCCATTAAGCAGTTCAAGTAGTTCAGCTTATCCGTGGAGACAGCCTGCACAGAGCACTGCTGGGGTGGCTGACACCACCCGTGTCGCGACAGAGACAGTTTCCGAACCAGCCGGTTCTCCTGTAGCTAGATCCAGAAGTCGTGCGCCCTCAGCCGATACTGCACCCGCAGTTGCTGCATGTAGGTCCACCAGGGGAAGAGAAACGACTGTTTCCAATAAGATTTCATCACAATCTCGCAAGCGGGCTAGTTCCGTTCCAGTGCCAAAGCGTGCAAAGGGGGCTGCTGTCCCTGACACGCCCCAAAGGCCAGAACCCTTGCCACCAGCTAGCGAGCCCAAAAAGAAATTACCTTGGAAAGCCCCACCGGTAGTTCCTCCTAAGCCTAATAGGCCAGTTCCCCCTTAAGCCTGTAAAACCTCCCCCTCCCGGGGTAGAGAGGGCCAAGCCAGCTAGCGTGCCGTCCCGAGACTTGCCACCGCTTGATCCTGAAGGACAACAGCAGCATCCGGAACAAGAACAAAGTTCAGGTTCTGGTTTAGCGCCCCACGTCCGTGGAAGGCCTTTGCCTGAGCCCAATCCGGATCGGCCTGAAGGGGTCGCTGGTACTATACCGCGACATTACCAGCACCAACCCACACTAGTCTCTAAGGTAGTCCATATTGATTCATCCAACGTTGTTGTTTGTGTCGATTGGCACGATACCATTGACCAGGCTCTTGGTCCACTCGGTGAACTCCCTTCCCGTTTGGTTGAGAAGCTCCGTAGTTTGGTTAATAGAATTCCATATTGTCTCATACGCTGGTTGGTCGAAAGCTGAAAGTACCCGTGCAGGTGCTGAACACGTCATTGATCAACTTGCCCGTGAGGGCTTGCCATTCAAAGAGCTGCATCTTGCTTGGGCCCCGTGTGGCCGACAAGGTAAAGCATCAATTGTTTCGGCTTTACAAGCCCACTGCCTGGTGGACGATAGGTCTGATATCATCAACGAGAACAAGCAACTTGGTATTAAGACCATCAAAGCAGAAGGCAGAGTAGACAAAGAATTAACCTGGGTCGCCGAAGTTGAGGATTGGTTGCGGCACGAAGGGATTGATTACATCCTTCACGCGCGCCGCCCTGTTCCTCTGAGGGCTGATCAGTGGTATCCGCCGCACGGCGGCAAAGAGGACAAATCCCTCTGGTAGGCACTGGCACAAGTCCAGTGGCCCTACAGCATCCGGTAGGTGCATCCGAAACGCCGAGGTAGCTGAGCTTGCTCGCTACACTCCGTCGGTCTGTCCCTGTCGTTTGCCATCAATTTTGTCTTTTGTCTTTTGTTAGGGTTGTAGCTGTAGTCAGAGCCAGGGTCATTACCGCTGGCGAAGCTGTAGTTCACCCGAACTCAAATTCAATTCAATTTTGCACTTTATTATCTTAATATCCAACTTGCGAAGTCATTGTTGGTTGGGATAGTATTGTGCCGCTTCGGTCATCCTTGTCTTTGTCATTGCAAGCCTTTTGCTTGGAACGCTGAGCAAAGCTCGCGTTGGATCAGAACACAGTTGCAGTTGAGCGCAAAAGTTCAGCCTTGTTTGGGTCAAGATGTCAGGTATTTCTCCCCCTTCTGATCCTAGTTCATCTAACAGTAGGTCAAGGAGTAGTCCTGAAACTTCTAATCCAAATGCAACAAGGGTCCCGGCAGCTGTTACTTCCCTGGTTCCACGAAGAATCCAGTTGCCTACTTCTAGGGATGCCATGCGTGTTGATGAGTCATCTGATACTAGTGTGGAAGCATCTCAACAAAATAGATTTAGGCAAAGGGCACCCCATGGTCCAAATCCAAGCAATAGTCCTGATGAAGATAACCCAGTAGACCTTAGTGCAACCCAAGCCACTTTCCTTGCGGGTGCTGCTGTAACCCAAGCGCACCATGCCGCCAACTTAGCGGACCATGCTAGTAATGTTGCCATCCAATCCCAATTAGAAGCCTTCCAAGCTAGACAAGTCATCGCACAGCAGCAATCCGACTTTGGTCAGGTCGCTGCAGAAATGCGCGACGCAGCAGCACGAGCCATCCTGCACAACCAGGAGGAAGCTCACGCCGCTCTGGCTGAGAGGGACAGGGGTTCGGAGTTGTTTGAGCACAACCTCTCTCAACCAACCCAACAATTAATTTTTGGGGCTAGGCAGCATGCTCAGCAGGAAGTCTTAGCTAGTCAAGCGGTTTTGCAACGGGAAGCCCAACAATTTGTGGAATCTAATGTTAGACCACTTCAACAACAAATCAATTTGGGTAATCAACAATTGGCCGTTCGGGAAGTTGAAATAACCGAAAGGGATACTAGGATTGCTCTCCTCGAGCAACAGCTGGCAGAAGCCAGGCGCCAACACAACTTGGCAGTAGCATCCCCGGTTCCAGTTTCCCCCATTTCAGGTTCTGCCCTCATGGACTTACTTGCGGATCCTCCCCAAGAAAATATAAGTCAAAGGGTAATCCCTGAAGAAGAAAATATGGATACCTTTGATCTGTTTGAGGGTTATAATTTAGCTAAACTCAAAAACTCGCTGCCGTGGATATGTTGAAAACCGCACGAGGGGTTAGCGGGGGGGGGCGAACGTAGGGGCGAACATGGGGGCGAACGGGTGGACGAACGTCGCCCGCAGGAGCGAGCGGGGGGGCGAGCGGTCGGGCGAACGATTCAACTAGTCTTGTTTTGCCTGGTGATAATTAGTACAGTCAACCTGTGCCGAAATTATTGTACACCTACTATACAACTGTACAAAGTTGTTGGTATTCGAAACCCGTGCAATTTTGAGGGCGGGCCCACCCCCTTGAGGGCGCATGAAGGGGTCGCACGAAGGGGTCGCACATACGCATGTACGCACGTACGCACGCATGCACGCACGCACGTTCATGTGCATGTACGCACGCACGTTCACATGCATGTTCAGAAATAAGGTCACCTTTAAGCTTACCTTTTATATAAAAGGTACCAACTCAGGTTAACTGACCTTATAGGTCGTCAAATTTAAAGACCTTATAGGTCAATGTTTCTGATGGCTAGAAACATCAAAACTATAAAAGAGCTACCAGGCATGGTTGTGACAGATTCAAGAAAAGTGCATCATCACTCTTTGGCTTGGATCGGCGTCCTGAATGTGTATCAGATACAGATTCTGAAGAACACTTGTCTGCAGTTCATGCAGATGAAGCAACATTCAAGCTGGCTGTGTCCAGCATGCAGCAAAAAATGCTGCGTGACTGAGTTGATATATGATGTGAAAAGCATTTCAAATAATTTCAATCTAATCCTTGTGATGCTTAAGTCAGTTGTATGACCATACAGATATCAATAATATGTATGGCATGGAGCAAACATGTGTCGCAGATGACTTTGCCTACATTAGTGTCATTGCTAGGCGAATTCATGAATCGCAAGGTGGTTTCTATATATAGATTTGCTAGCCTGCAGCGGATATATCTGTCTGACTGATACAGCCTGTGCTGTGAGCAATGCTGGGATTGAGATTGGTTCCATGTCCCAGCTGCTTGCGATATTGGTTTGCAAGGTGATCACAATAGGCTGGGAATAAGGATCGATCCTTGCCGTTAAACGACGGGAAGGCACGTTCCTTCTGATTCCAATAGTCAGGGCATTTGCAAGGTTTCACACTAGCTGTTCCAAAGCTAGAACCTTGCAATGGACAGAATCGGTCAGAGTTGATAGAACCTGCATGACCGTTTGAATGAAAGGCCGGAAGAAGGTCGGTACCTCCTTCTTTTCCCACCCACTTGCCATTATCAGATTGGATATATACAAGGGTGGTCGCACTATAAGGTAATATTGGAGCATACGCAAGAGTAGCGCAACTGTGAGATTGATTAGCAAGCTTGCGCAATCATGATATATATAGTCGCTAATGGCCAGACTGAGAAGGATCGATTCTTGCCGTGAAACGACGGGAAGGCACGTTCCTTGTGATTCCAAGGTCATCGGGGCATTCGCAAGGTTGTCGCAAGAGTTCGAACCAGCTCAGGCTTGCAAGCCTGCAAAAGAAATCTCTTTGGGTTGATAGAATCTCTGATGCATGCTGGTAATTGAATTAAGGTCGTTTCCACTTTTTCCTCAGCCACTTGCGATTAGCTTGCGAGGTGGTCGCTAATGGCCAGACTGAGAAGGATCGATCCTTGCCGTGAAACGACGGGAAGGCATGTTCCTTGTGATTCCAAGGTCATCGGGGCATTCGCAAGGTTGTCGCAAGAGTTCGAACCAGCTCAGGCTAGCTTGCAAAGGAAATCTCTTTGGGTTAATAGAATCTCTGATGAATGCTGGGAATTAAGGTCGGTTCCAATTTTTCCTCAGCCACTTGCGATTGGCTTGCGAGGTGGTCGCTAATGGCCAGACTGAGAAGGATCGATTCTTGCCGTGAAACGACGGGAAGGCACGTTCCTTGTGATTCCAAGGTCATCGGGGCATTCGCAAGGTTGTCGCAAGAGTTCGAACCAGCTCAGGCTAGCCTGCAAAGGAAATCTCTTTGGGTTGATAGAATCTCTGATGAATGCTGGGAATTAAGGTCAGTTCCATTTTGTCTCAGCCACTCGCGATTGGCTCGCAAGGTGGTCGAGGTGGTCGCTAATGGCCAGACTGAGAAGGATCGATTCTTGCCGTGAAACGACGGGAAGGCACGCTCCTTGTGATTCCAAGGTCATCGGGGCATTCGCAAGGTTGTCGCAAGAGTTCGAACCAGCTCAGGCTAGCCTGCAAAGGAAATCTCTTTGGGATGAATGCTGGGAATTAAGGTCAGTTCCATTTTTCCTCAGCCACATCCGGTTGGCTAGCAAGGTGGTCGCGATGGCCAGACTGAGAAGGATCGATCCGTGAAGAGACGGGAAGGCACGTTCCTTGCGATTCCAAGGTCATCGGGGCATTCGCAAGGTTGTCGCAAGAGTTCGAACCAGCTCAGGCTAGCTCTCTTTGGGTTGATAGAATCTCTGATGAATGCCGGGAATTAATTTTGTCTCAGCCACTCGCGATTGGCTTGCAAGGTGGTCGAGGTGGCCGCTAATGGCCAGACTGAGAAGGATGGATCCTTGCCGTGAAAAGACGGGAAGGCACGTTCCTTGTGATTCCAAGGTCATCGGGGCATTCGCAAGCTTGTCGCAAGAGTGTGAGCAGGAGGCTATACGGCTGATAACGTCTTTGGGTTGGAAGAGCCCGTGCTGTGATGAATGCTGGGAATAGTTGAAGGCGAGGCAACCCGCAAGGCAGTTGCAACTCCAACCATGCACGATCCCAGAGAAAAGCCGTAAGGAGAAAATGTATAGCCAGCGACGCAAAACAATTTGCGTAGTGCAATTAAATTGGTGCATCAAGCACCCTGGACTGCATGGACCTGGCGCACTCAGGTGCCATGTTGCGCAAAAAGAGAAAAAGTAGGGTTCTTCTAATCACGAAGAACCCTACATATACCTATATATATAAGGGTATAATCATGCATATTTTAAATGTATATATTTATATTTATATATATATGTTCAAAACTGCAAAGATTAAGTATGTGTGCACTATGTGTGTGTGATGTATATGCATACATATGTACCTAAAATCGAATTATCTAGTAACAATGGCACATACCACTATGTGTAAATATGAGTACAATCGTTATTCCACCTGGTTGTTGCACGTGTTGTAGAGTAGTTAATGCGAACATTGTAATTTTGCACAAACACGAGCCCGTCCAATCAAGGGGTCAATGGCGCTTTCTTGGTTTTCAGCCTGCGCAAAAGCTTCCAGCCTGGGTTCTGCTGGTGTTTTTTGAAACCATAAGACGGATCATGTGACAGCCCTCCAAGTATTCAAAGACTCTGGATGTGACTTGGGTTCTGGTCAAAAAAACGTGGAAAAAATTGACAGTTGAACAGTATAGAGCACCGGTGTCAAGTTGCTGAAGGCGCCTGGCCACTTAACTTACTTGGAACCAAAAAACGTATTGGGTGTTGAACTATCCAGGTTGCAGCTTACACAGGTGAGCACCTCCTTTTGGGATTGCTGTCATGACCTCTGGCAGCTTTGGGGTGAAACGAAGAAACGAAGCGGGCTGCTGTTGAAGTTTTCCTTTTTGGGTGAAAGTGAAAGTCCCAAACTTGTGAACAACAAATGAAATTCTTCGCAACAAATATTGTGTTGAGATGTGTGTAACGGTACAACCATCATGTCTGAGAAGGGGTTACATACCGAAAATTGACTTTCAACAGCTTCCGGGGCAATTGGATTTTAACCTAGTTTAGGGGATACCACTCATATATCCATTACTGGGTAAAATGATCTTAATGTCATCACTCATCACATGATAACTAAACCTTTTGCAAGAAAGTTGCGTTGGTAGGGGCCCCTAGCTCATGAGGAAAGGCAGAACAAAATATTCGCTTGAACGTTGATTTCAAGGGGCATTGCCACATCAAACAATTTTAAGACCACCCTTCCCACATTCACAGTGGGTTTTTCTTTTGTTAAGTTCAAACTCCACAGCTTGCCCTTTGCTCGTCCCTGCTGTCCCTTCGGATCCAGCTGCAGGCATGCTGCGGCATTCTTATGACAAATATGCCAGCAATTTGCCAGTTGAAGATGAGATTTCACGTCCACCCATGTATGCGGGGAAAAGGCAACCTTGCACTGAGTACAGGATGTTCCCAAATTTTAAATAATAATTATAGGTTGGTATGGGCATGGGTCAAAATTGAGTACCCCAATTTTTAGACAGTTGAAAAAAACTTACATTATGCAACCCCCAAGTCTTCAATTGACACATGCCTCTTAGATGCAAATCTTATTGGTGATTTCAACTAAGTTTTTCTGCAGTAGATGCCCTTGGCGTCTGATGGCCGATCTCAGGGCAGCCATGCGTGCTCAGGTGCAACCGGGTCCTGCAGACAGATCGATGTGTAGTCCGAAAGTTGCAGCTACATGGTATGAGGTTGATGCCAACAACACCTAATGCAATCTACTTTTGGGTTCAAGGCATTATTGCTTTTTAGGGGTAAATCTAAGCCCACCATGGCAAGGAGCATCCGCTACAGTGTTAAAAGAAAGCCATGGGGACAAGGAAGGGCTGCTCAACAACGACATCAACGAAACCGCACTGCGTTTGATGTTGCGGAGCTTATCATTGACCGGATGGATGTTGACCAAGCCCAAGTGACTGGCCAACTCTTTCCGCGGGGAACTTTGAAAAAACCGGCGAACAAGAAACTGTTTGATTGGGTTCACTGCTACAATGGCAGGGTGTGGACCAAGAAACTGTTGAAGCAAGTTGTCCGTGTTTTGCTCCGAAACCTTCAGAATATCGCAGTGGACCCTTCAAAATCCTATGGACAATTCGTCAGTCAGCAGAGCAAGCGGCTTGGCTGTTTGATTCGACAAGCCAAACGAATCAAGGCATGGGGTTTTGAAAACATGGTGGATCCAATACTACTTCATTAAGGTTTTATCTTGATCAAAAACTGTTGAATGTTTCCTTGCAAAGCTGGCTCAAACAACCAGACCTCGCACCCCTGAAGGATTTGGCGCCCAAGGACCGTTTGGGACCAATTTGATGGGCATGTTTCTGACAAAGTTGAGTTTCACCTTTCCCTTCACTGCCATCCCCCATCTCCTTCCATGCAGCCGTATGTTGCAGGATTGTGCCATGGACCAGCTCGAGACACAGCCATGGGCCAGGGACCCAACACAATCCTCAGATACGCATCACATCAGCGTTGCAAGTTCAGACAAACATAAACTGCACTCGAGACCATGTATCATGGTTATCCACTTATTGTCCTTGGATTTCTTTTAGAAAACCAAAAAATGCACAGCCTCAGGAATCTGAGACTCCTTGGGAGGCTGCATGCTCACGCTCAATCAGTTAAATTCGTCATGTTTGGAAACGTCTAGAAGTGCAAGAAATTGAAGGAGCAACTTGAACCTGTGCATCATGATGGATTCATTTTGCATCAGCGATTTCTACATTATTTGAATCTGATACATTTGAAATCTACATCTGCATGTGGTGTAGGTCAGCGCATGCGGACCAGGTGGCTGGGAGGAGCGAACTTTTGATTCTCTTTCTCTATCTCTCTCTCTCTCTTTCTCTCTCTCTCTCTGTGAGCAAGCCGAAGTGCAAGTTCAAACCCATTTGTTTTTGCATGTGAGCGTCATGTGGTGATGTTTCTCTTAAGGTCAGTTAATGGTTGAGATTTCAAACTGTTTCCTTTCCAGGACGACGAAGCCCTATGTGACGAGGATGGGGGTTCACGTTTTATTGCTGATGTGTCTGTAGGTCTTTTTGAATGTTTCATTACTCTGTTTGACTGCTGCTAGGATGACTGCCACAAAGAAGAACCGTTGGATGAGGACTGCATGCATATGATTGATATTCTATCCTGCAGCTGCTCCGCAAGGTGTTTCATGAGCATGGCTTAATATTCTTTCAGGACCACAGGGGCAATCATGAAAACGAAGAGAGGAAGGACTGTTTTTTTTTGCGATGTTTTTCCAAATGAGAAAGATGTTCAACTTCGACCTTTTTGACATCTAAAGTAAATGGATATGTGTTTATCTGTTTTTAAATTTGCGCATTTTGGTTTAAATGTGGGTTTTCCCAAGAAAGACCTGGCAGGAAGGCGACGACATAGATGGCGATGAGATCAGCTCAGTTTCTGGAAGTTTGCCGCCCACACCCCCTGGGATGCACACGCAGGCCCCAATGCTGTGATATTTTATATAGTCATTTCATCCAACGTGATATGGCGTGTATATATACTTGCGTATGTTTGGCCACATGCCTGGGAATCCAGAACTCTGGCTGTCAAATTGCAGGATGAATGGTTGCATGAGTTTGGCACCCCAATGCAGGACAGCTTATTGAATGTGCACTTTTCAGTATCCCTGAAGAAACATGCATGTTTGGTGGTAACTGGCTGGTGCATGGCAGGATTCTACCCAAGAGCTGGTCAGGGCCTGGGTTGCTCCTTTTCTTCCAAAGCTTTCCTACTTACATGCTTTTGCATGCTATAGGCGGGTCATGCAACTCCAGCTGATGGCCACGAGGCTTTCGATTTGCTTAGGATGTTCTCATCATATCAAAGATTGGATGGTTAGATAGATCATAAAATGATAGACATAATCAATGGATAGATGTTTTGCATGTATGCATATGCTTATGTGCGTTTTTTGTGTCCCAGTCATTCCAAATCGGGTTTGGGATGGAGTGGGCAGGGCCGATTTGACGAAGAAGAGCAAGAGTATGAGTTTGAGGCTGGATAGTGTATGCAGTGTGCCAGTGTGCCACATGTGGTTTAGTTCAGGTGCAGGCCGAAGACCAGGATGAAAATCGAAAGGTCTTGTCCTCATTGTGTTCGATGTCCTATTGTCTTGTCCTCACACTAGCTCTTGTGTTCACCACCCTTATTCACCCCTGGCTAAGGTGGGTTTTGGGGATCTCCTTGCCTGCTTTGCTGACTCCGATGGTGATGGTGCTGATTCTGATGATCATCCCGAGCTTCAGGTCTGCTGATTCTCATTTGTTGCTTTCATGTTTGCTACGAATGCACATTTTTTTTTGGGGGGGTTGCTCATGTATACTAGCCTTGCAGGCCTGGTATAGCAATGGTGGATTTGACGGCTGGGGTGAAAGTGAGGTCGGAATCTCAAACTGGGGTAAGCTGCATAGTTTTTGCACTCAAGCCATCAGTGCTAATTCTAAGTGGTTCAGGACTGGAATGCTGCCGATGATTGGCATGAATTTCCAGAGCTTCAGGCTGGGGTGTGCATGATATATTATATGTGTGCTCGATGTTTTCACTCAGCTTGTGATCATATCTGGATGTGTTCAGGATTGGAAGCTCTGGCCGGCTCATGCCTCAATTTCCATGTACCATTCATTTTTTTAATAATTCTGAAACGATCGACTACTAAACGCATACAAAACCATCTAAACATCTTTTCCGAAGTTACATGTGGCTGCACTTTTCTGAAGGCTGATCCAACACTTTTTGTAGGGAACTTGTGGATCTGAGGATGACACAGCATGGGAATTTTTCGACCAGGAGGCCCAGGCACGTACATGATTGTGCTGACTCACTTTAGTTTCTCATCCATGTGTGTGTGTGTGTGCATGAGTGCGCGTCTGCGAGAAATAGACTCTGCATGCAGGAGTTTTTCACGACAACCCCGGAACAGAACAAGGTGATGAAAGCTATGATGAAGCAACTGATCTATGAGGGTGTGGTTTCAGAGACGGAGTGGCCACGACTCAGAGACAAGTGGTTCAAGGATCCAAGCAGTTATTTTGCATTGTAGTGATTTATGGCATGAGCAAACATCAAACTGTTCAATGTACCGTACTTGCATGTGCAAAGCTTTCTCTGCAGGAGGACGGATGCTACCCAGAAACCAACAACACGAAGAAGAAGGACCAACATATTTAGCCATCTCATTCCCATTAGCTTGAGAACTTGTCAGCTCTTCCCGATTTCAAGTGCTTTGCCATGCTTGCTATATTCTAGTGACCAATTGTCATTTGAAAAGTTCAACTTACTTGCAAGAATCCTGCGCAACACTATGCAGGAGAATGGATGCTACCCAGAAAAAGGAGAGAACCAGAAGAAGGACCAACCCATTTTTCTCACAGCGTTTTCATTAGCTTGGGAGTATCCTGACTTTCCCAGCTTACAAGTGCTTTGCTATGCTTGATCTTCTAGCATTCAATTTGTTATGTGAAGAGGTTCAACTTACTTGCAAGAATCCTGTGCAACACTATGCAGGAGAATGGATGCTACCCAGAAAACCGAGAGAACCAGAAGAAGGACCAAACCATTTTTGTGACAACGTTTCCATTAGCTTGGGAGTCGCCCAACCTTTCCAGCTTACAAGTTCTTTGCTGTCTTGACCTTCTAGCATTCATTTTGTCATGTGAAAAGGTTCAACTTACTTGCAAGAATCCTGTGCAACACTATGCAGGAGCATGGATGCTACCCAGAAAACGGAGAGAACCACAAGAAGGACCAACATATTTTTTCACCTTGTTTCCATTCGCTTGGGAGTTTCTCAATTTTTCCAGCTTCCAAGTGCTTTGCCATGCTTGACCTTCTAGCATTCATTTTGTCATGTGAAAAGGTTCAACTTACTTGCAACACTATGCAGGAGAATGGATGCTACCCAGAAAACGGAGAGAACCACAAGAAGGACCAACATATTTTTTCACCTTGTTTCCATTAGCTTGGGAGTTTCTCAACTTTTCCAGCTTACAAGTGCTTTGCCATCCTTGATCTTCTAGCGTTCAATTTGTCATGTGAAAAGGTTCAACTTACTTGCAACACTATGCAGGAGAATGGATGCTACCCAGAAAACGGAGAGAACCACAAGAAGGACCAACATATTTTTTCACCTTGTTTCCATTAGCTTGGGAGTTTCTCAACTTTTCCAGCTTACAAGTGCTTTGCCATCCTTGATCTTCTAGCGTTCAATTTGTCATGTGAAAAGGTTCAACTTACTTGCAACACTATGCAGGAGAATGGATGCTACCCAGAAAACGGAGAGAACCACAAGAAGGACCAACATATTTTTTCACCTTGTTTCCATTAGCTTGGGAGTTTCTCAACTTTTCCAGCTTAGAAGTCCTTTGCCGTCTTGATCTTCTATATCCTTTTACTTGGTAGTGTTTCGATGTGGCCCCACACTGATCTTACCGAAGGACTTTGGTGTCACCGACGATGAGTTGAAGTACAACCCATGCTCAAAGGACCATCATCTAGCTCATGAACTTGCAAAGTGGGAGAGGGATGCTTGGTATGGCGCCCCAACGTCAGCCTATGCGCCAGCCTATGCACCTCAGCCTGATACCACACCTTGTCGTTTGGTGGAACGGTTCCCAGAGTTGGACGCAACACCACCTCCAATCCCAAACCCCATGAAGAAATCGCAGCTGGCAGGTGCAAAGCGCCTGGAGAAGGAAATGAAAATGGCTGAGGCTGCCAACAAAACAAAACATGGAAAGAAACCAGGGAAGGCAAAGAAAGAAAACAAGAAGGATAAGAAAGGAGCCAACAAAGGCCAGAAAAACCAGGACAAAGAGAAAAAACCCAGGAAACCGAACGATGGTCCGCTCACAGGGGCCATGAAGGAGTACATCCAACGTCGTCGGGCTGATGGGTTGTCATACCGGGATGCCTTGAAAGAGTGGGGCGAGTCATGTGAACGCGCAGAGATCGTGAACAAGATGTCATACAGTGAGCAAAAACGACGTAGGTACAATTAGATAACATGCATGTTATCTAAAGACATGGATGTGTCTGGGGGCCTGGGGCTCGTGTTAACATCAACATTAGCTCATATTGTTTTCATGGTCTGTTTAAAGCTGTTGGTTTTTGTTGGGTTGACTTGGAACTATATGTGACCCAGATGGCCTTGCAAGCCCCCAGGGTTTGAGTTGGCACCTTTTCGAACATGCCCAGTGCAGCTAGCAGTGCTGTACTTGCGCGCCTCAATGGAGGTATGGTAGGATTTAGGGGATGAGAATGTTGTTGGGCAAGGTGTGATTTGATAGTTCCTAGGCTGATAGCTTGTCTGTTTCTCTTGTTCCTTTTCCATGTAAAGTCTATGTGGTTGACTTTGCCCACCAAATTCTCTGTAGGATCCACGCTCAGGGTTTGGCTTTGGCATAGCACAGGCCATGAGGTCTTGTGAGGCCAATGTTGTTGCGCAGCAACAGGGGTCGGGTAACGAAACCAAAGGAAGTGCGACAAAAATGTTTTTACCTGCTGAGACCTTACTGAGCAAATCCTAAGTTCATCAGCTTAGAGATGTTTGTTGTGTATACGTCATTCTTCCTGGCTGCAGGCCTTTGGCTTGGTGATGCAAATCTTCGATGAGTGGTGCGCCCGCCCACCTCTGCTCAGTGTTTACTCAGCCTATTCTTGCAGCGATTGTTTGCATGTTCATCCAAACTCCTTGAAATTACGAACCCAGTGCCATTTTCGCAGCACGTTTGTTGGGGGGTAGGCCGTTGCTTGGTCCTGCCATGCGCTTCGCAGAGCTTGCGACGCTTCTGGTGATCCTCCTGCGCTCCTTTGGGGAAATTTCCGAGGAGTCCAGCACACATCTGCAGGAGGATTGTGCTGGAGCTGGCAATATTGCCTGTGGTTCTCGTTTGTTTCATCTTGCAGCAGCTCGGAGAGATGTGGCTTGTTTGCAGGTTTTGTGGTGATGTCTCAGGAAACTTACTGGTATGCTAGTGAGAACATGTGCCCATGCTAGCAAAAATGCTCAGCCGTGTGTCATGTCACACTTGACATTTACTATAGGTGAAGTACAATCCCCTTATGGACCTCTTGACCCTCACTGGATTCCTAGCAGCGCTGCAGGGGGTGCCTTGGGATACAAAAACTTGGAATGTGGGGGATTGGGCAGTTCGAAGCATGTCGATGTGGTGGGCATTCAAAGTTTCAACAATTTGAGTTAGTAACAATGTGCATGAATTAAGTTTCATGTGTGCAGGTCCGTAGTCTCCGACAGGGATGCTTATGGTGGGTAGCACCACCGTGTTCGACATGGGTCTTCTTGGCCCGTGGAAGTACTGGTCGAACCTTTACAAGGGCACGAGGCGTGCATCAGCCTCATGAGTGTACTGCCTTGGAGGTTTTAATCACTGTTATATATATATACACGGTGTTCTTAAAGTTGTACATGTAGATGTACACTGTATGAGTTTCAAACACACACACACCCATACATATATATATACTATGTGTGATGTAGATACATATTATTCTATAAAGTACTGAGTTGAATCAAGCGATTCTATGTAAAGAAATTTGGATTCAATTATGCATTGATATGTTTATTCGTTGCTTTTGTGTAGATATATACGTATATATATATATATACATGTAAATATATATATATATATACATACGTAAATATCTAATAACAATAGCCCAAATTTCTAATTTTCCTGCTGGTTTGGCACCCCGAAATCTGACCCCCACAACTCTACCCTCAGTAACCTTTTTCCTACAGGTTTGCTACATGTTTAGTTGGTTGTGGGGGTCAGATTTTGGGGTGCCAAACTAATAGGTAAATTGTTAGCCCAAATCGACTTTGTCAAAAAAACATCTGATTGCTGGCATTTATGTTAAGTATTCAGCAGCATTTCTCGATTTGTTGGGTTGCTGGTATTCACTGGTTACTTTCCGTCTGTCGCCAGGATCAAAGCGACACCGAAATGTTCGACGAGCCAATAGGATGATTCGTCGCATCATTTACTTGCCACTTGCCTGAATTTCACCTGAAACCTGGATGACTTACATATATAAACCAACGATGTGCGCCAGAAAGGTGTTTTTCTTTGGAAGTTCCTGCCCAAATTTGAGGTGTGAATATTGCCACAAGAAAGGGATCCACTATTGCATTGAGAATCCTATGACGACCCTTTTATGGACATACCGTCCGATGGAGGCATGTTGCATAAATAAAGGGTATCAAACACTCAGTGATTTCTCACACCAGTGGACTCTCAGACTTGCAGCTGTGTTGCTGTGCAGGCAATGCTCAAGCGGCACAAGTGCAAATCGATCAGTGTCCCACTGGGTGCCTACGGGGCATTGAGCGAGATGCTCTTTTGCAACAAGGTTTCAAAACTTTGACCCATGCTGACACCTTACCACAAAAACAAAAGCAATTTATTGCCAATGTGGAAACAATGTCCTTATTTCCCTTTCAAACAAGACCCCAGCATTTTCAAAATATAATCGGAAATAGGATCCTTATTTCCGTTTCATTCCAAAAAAAGAAAGGTGCTTGCTTTGACTTCTGTAAATGCCATTCCTCTGTTGTAAAAACAGGTTGAAAGTTGGAGATTTCATGATACTTTTCTTGATTTGGGCAGCTATGCATTGGCTTGATTCAGGAAGAGAGTCACCTTGTACACCACAGCTCCTTACCTATCTGGATTGGGAACATCGATCGATCCATGCCAAAGGCCATAATCAGATTATCAAAAACATGTCTGAAAGACTTGCAGTATATGTTTTCATGATCTTTACTGCCCGGTATAGTTTTGACCTGGTGGCCAGGGAACGCTTGGCTCGCCTAAAGTCTACCTTGAACCTGAAGTTGGTTCGTCGCTACCGAGACAAAAAAGGCCAGAAAAGGATCCAAGGTGGCCCACATCTTACTCAGTCTGGCATCTACCCCATCAACTTGGGACTGAAGGCTTGGAAGCGATTGTTCTTGGAATTGAATTCACCTTGTTTTCCCCAGATTTGAAATCAGTCTTCGATTGATTGGCCTTCTAGGTGGGATCCCTGCTCAGTGCCTACGTGTTACTTGTCTTACATTGGGATCGTGGCCCATATACTTTTTCCTCGACGTCAGCTTGAAGTTTTGTTTGAGAGTTCAATTTCAACAGACACCATCTAAGGCAGGAAAACCGGCCAACTGTTTCCCCGGATGCCAACCTGAAGTTCGAAAACATAGGGGACGATTCCTCAGACAGTGGAGTGGAACATCTGTTGGATTAATCCACATGGGATTTTTGGTGCCGTCAAAAGCATGGGCACCATGAGCTGTGTATGCAGCACCTGGGGTCAAAAAAGTCCATTGACTTGCCTTCAGATCTTCAGGGCAGCCTTTCAAGCCTTGACATTGCCTGTGATAAATACGCATCGGGTCACTTGTTGAATGTGCTGCGTTCACTCTGTGACAGCTTGTTGATTCACACATGAGATTGGCACGACTATGTATTGATCACTAACTGCTATTTGCAATTCATCTCAAGACTAGATTCGCCTTGACGTTTCTGCACCTTGGCTACCATTACCTGGTCTAAATTCTGTGGAGTTCGTGAATTTCATGAATTTCACGAATTTTCACGATTCTTGCGTGCCAGCCACCATTGATTCGTGAAATTCACTTTGATACATTTGACTTTGATGAAAAATCCATCAGCAAAGACGTGAATTTCATGAATTTCACGAATTTTCACGATTCTTGCGTGCCAGCCACCATTGATTCGTGAAATTCACTTTGATACATTTGACTTTGATGAAAATCCATCAACAAAAACGTGAATTTCATGAATTTAACACCGCCGGAAGGATATCCTAAGTGAAATTCACGGTTTTGTCAAAAAAATGGAAACGTGAAATTTCGTGAAGATGGCCACATGGATCGACTATACCAGTAGCTGAACGTGAAATTTCGTGAAATTCACTAATCCAAAATTGAGGCGTCCTGGCCCGGCTGACAATGCCGCCAAGGCGCATTTGATCGGCCACCAATGCTTTCCAGCCATCCAGATCGTAGTTTCCAGTGATTAACTCTTCTTTCTTTGCTGCCTGCAGGGCTGAAAAGGAGGATGAAGACACCTTTGTCACACCTGACAGGCCTACAATGAGATGCCCGTCTAAAACCCCTGAGTCGAAAGCTTACAGCGAGGTAGGGCAGAACCCGAAGGGTAAAGGAAAGGGGCAAAGGGCCTTGATGGCACTTATGGCCTTGAAAGGGGCCTTAGCAAAGAGTAAAGGCCGTGGCCGTAGTGTTTCTCAGAAGGTCCCTGACGACAAAGACAAACAAGATGTAGCACCAGCCCCCAGAAAGAAGAAAGAGAAAAAGGAAGAGGAGAGCACGACAGAGACAGGCGATGCTTCAAAGGCGGCCAAGAAGGCCAAAAGAAAGGATGAGGGAAAGCAGGAACATGAGGAGGAGACGCCAGGTGAGGTTTCAAAGGTTGCCAAGAAGGCCAAAAGAAAGGATGAACATGGGGAGGAGCCGACACGTGAGGATGAGGTAACCGAGGAACAGCCGACACGTGAGGTTTCAAAGGCAGCCAAGAAGGCCAAACGAAAGGATGAGGTAACCGAGGAACATGAGGAGGATACGCCACCTGAGGTTTCAAAGGTTGCCAAGAAGGCCAAAAGAAAGGATGAGGGAAACCAGGAACATGAGGAGGAGACGACACGTGAGGTTTCAAAGGCAGCCAAGAAGGCCAAACGAAAGGATGAGGGAAACCAGGAACATGAGGAGAAGACCACAGGTGGCGTTGCAAAGGTGGCCAAGAAGGCCAAAGGAAATGATGAGGGAAACCAGAAACATGATGAGACGACACCACCGAGCAAACGCAAGACAAAAGATTACATGGGGACAGTAGACAGCCACACTCCCCTGGAGGAACCTAGTTCCACAAAGAAGAAAAAAAAGATCAAAAGCAAGAGCTCAGAGAATTTGGTTCCTAGTGGGGGCAATGAACAGACACAGCCCACAGAAGCCACGGAGATAGCAGATGCTGATGTCTCCACTTCAGCTCGAAAGACGAAGAAACCCAAGACACCGGTGGAGAACCGTGACTGTGCCACGGCTGAAGATGCTGTTACCTACCCAGAATCACCAAGCGAAAGGAGAAAGATGAAAGCCCAAGAGCCTGACGCAGAGGCCTGCTGCACCACAAACACAATGATCCAATCAAAGCTGGAAGATTTGAAATGTGTGATCAGGACTCCAAGACAATATCCACCAGCAAGCAATGCAGACATACTTGCAGAAAAGAAGCAACTTAACATTGGCCACTTTGTAGCGAAACAGGAAGAGGAAGAGAAGCCAAAGAAAAACAAGAAGGCCACTCACTGCAGGCTTGGTTATTCAGAATTTACACCTCGTAGCTATTTTGTGATTTTTCCAAATCAATTTTGAAAAGCTAGCCTCATGGACTCATGGCGTTACGTGGATACAAACCCTGATGATGCAACATCTTATCATACATGCAGCTCGCCAAAACTTTCCATGCAGGTGATGGCAAACTGTTGCTTGGACAGCATCATAATTCCGAATCAACAGTGGATTCAACAGTTGCACGTCTTGACCCGTGACTCCTATCCCACCCCAAACAAATTCGGAGTTCCTTTGATGTTATTCATTCTTCTATCGACCAAGGATGCGATCTGATACATCCACAACTGTCCCAGCAGTTCCTTGCTCAGATTGGTCATGTGAGCTCACACTCTTTGATGAACTGTTTGATTACATAGTATATTTGGTCATCCATTAAGATTCAATGTGTTGACAGGATGGTGTGGTCAAGGGCCTTGCTGTCCGTGATGACAGGGGCCGCTTGCGCAGAGCCAGCAACTAAGTATGCAATCTGTCCCATCTCATGCCTTGGTTTGCAGCGTGTTGGGATGCTTTTGACTTGTGTTGAGGTGAAACATCTCAGTGAGGAGCAGAAAGAGTTGGTATCAGGTCTTTCAGCACCTAGCCAGCTGGATGTCCAGGAGACTTGTAGGTTTCTTTCTTGTACCACCACTGCTGTCCAATAATTATAAAGCAACATCTGAACATACAATTTTCTACTTCGAGGAACGCCGATGCTTGTATGCAGCCATGGACAGGAGGTTCAGCCAAGGAGGCTGGTATGTCATGCTTCTATTTCAGAAAGAAGCACGGTGTGTATCATACTTGAGCCTAGTTCATTGACATGGACAAGACTTGTCTCCAGATTTGCCTCCTTCCTTGATGGAGAAATATGCCGCAGCAGCGGGGAACCACAGCAAAAAGCCTTGAGCTCAATGAAATCAAATCCATCGGTTTTATCAAAGAATCAAAGAATTGAAAACCTTTACATAAAGAAGCTCTTACACAGAGAAGCCTTTACAGAGAAGCATTTGCTCAGAAGCTTTTACTCCATTCTTTTGTTTCCCTGGTCTGATAATAAGGTTCCAGTTGCTCAAAGAATTTCTGATGGCAGACGAGATGCACCCAAGCAGCATCACAGAACCCCAGCCAGAGATTGAAGATATACAGTGCAGCGTCACTGCACTTGCCACTGTCCTTAGGCGAAGCGTGCAAATTGAGGGATCAGTTGCACCGAGCTTCAGCTGAAACTTTGGGTTTCGATGTCAGAGTGAACATTGGGCTATAATGCAAAGGTTCCTCCAAAAACGGTTTTAAAATAATAAAAGGGTATAAATCTGAGGACTCCCAAAATCACGAAAAGATTTGCTGTGCTGGAAGGATATATATATATATATTGTATAAATTCATATATGTATGTATGTGAAATAAAGTAAAAATATGTGTATATATATATATGTAGATATATACATGTTTATATATATATATATATCTGTATATATATATATGTAGATGTACATGTTTATATGTATATGTACAATAAACACATGTATATATATATATATATACATATATATATATATGTAAACATATGTGTATATATTGATACATATTGTGTTCCTATCTGGATGGGCGTGCACACATTTACGGGGTTCCATGGAGGTCTCTGGGGTGAAAAAAACATCCGACAAAAAATCTTTTGTTGATTGTTTCTTTGGTGCCATTTTGGTGGCTATGTTGTGCCAATGTTAGGCAATCTGGGGTCTAAGTTGGGCCCATGTTGGGCCAGTTCAGGTTGGCGGCTTTCGGGCCTAAAATTTCAACCCCAACGGAAGCATGGTTCCGTTGAGGTTGAATTTTGGGTCGGTTTTGGGCTTATGTTGGGCCATTTGGAGGCTTTGTTGGGCCTCTGTTGGGCCATTTTAGGGCTATGTTGGGCTCTGTTGGCGGCTTTCGGGCCGAAAAAAAAAAAACCGACGGAAAATTTTTTCTGTCGTGGGTTTTTTTTGGGTCGGTTTTGGGCTTATGTTGGGCCATTTGGAGGCTTTGTTGGGCCTCTGTTGGGCCATTTTAGGGCTATGTTGGGCTCTGTTGGCGGCTTTCGGGCTTAAAATTTCGAAGTATGGTTCGGTTGAGGTTGAATTTTGGGTCGGTTTTGGGCATGTTGAGCTCGTGTTGGGTCATTTGGTGGGCTCTATGGGGTAAGGTCTCTGGAGGGAAAAAAGAACCTTCACAAAAAGTCGACCTTTTGTACAATTCGTTTTTGATCTTGCTTGAGCCACGTTGAGGGGTATGTCGGGCAAATGTTGGGCCATTTGAAGTCTTTGTTGGGCCAATGTTGGGTCATTTGATGGGCTTATTGGGGTTCTATGGAAGTCTCGGGGAAGGCTTTTTTTGGTGGGTTTTTCAAAGCTGGATCTTGAAAACCCACAAAGGGTTGGTTTTCACAAGTAGTATAACTAGTATCTTCTGGGCTTTCTGAGTCTCTGGGGGGGGATAAACAATTCCAACTGAAAACTTTTCGGTTGAGGTTCTTTTTGGGGGCCGTTTTTTGAGCTCTGGGGGGCCAATGTTGGGGCCTGTGTTTGGTCATTTGGTGGGCTATATGGAGGTCTCTGGGAGCAAAAGAATTTCCAACCAAAATTTTATTATTTTTTTTGGAACTACTTTTGGCTCAAGATGCCCATATGGGATATAGCGCAGAAGTTGCACTGTGCGTTTTATATATATATATATATATGCACATATATATATATATGCACATATATATATATATATTCATTCTGGGTGTACATATTTATATTTACATAAATATAAATAAATGTAAATATAAATATATTTATACATACATACACAGTCACATGCAACCATGCATGCACGTGTGTCAATATTTGCACACTAGAGATGGGAATAAATAATCTGCAGATATGGAACATTTAGGCCACATATGATGTGTGTAGTCTTGGCACACGTCTTCCAGACCATGAAGGCAATCAGTTTCAGGAATATGAGTTGAAAGGGGCATGCGAAACGTATTTGCGCTCTCCATCCACTTGAAAACCTTTTGCCCCAGAAACAAAAGAATTGGGATGATTTTCTTAACCCTTGAGAATCGATTCCAAACTCATGCAAGAAAAACCGAGTGAAGCAAGATGACGTCTACGTTGAGATGCCGCTGTTCGAGCTCGAGATCATGTATGGGGGCACTGAAGCGGGAAGGTGCTTCTACTTCCCACTTGATGTTTCAACATTGTGCCTTGCATGTACCATATAAGTTCGACTTGCCAGGGAATACGTCCAGGATATCCAGAAGTCCCAAAAAGGCAGACCCCACCCAGAACGCCAGGCTTGGCCCATGGCCTTTAGTTTTGATTCTGTGGACATTGTTGGACAGCTGTTGCCAGTTCCATCACAGTCTTTGGCCCTGCCAGTTTCGAAACAACCCAAAGTACCGAATTTACAAAGTGTACAAGTTGACCAAGCACAAGAGTGGGCCTGGCTTGATTGTCTCCTACTGTTTCAAAAGTGTCAACTCCCATTCTTGCGACTTGTCATGTCCTTTCCCTGTTGGATGGTACCATGAAGCTGCGACCCTCCAGCCAACAGTTAGAAACAACAGAATGTCATGAGAAACTCCATCCAAGAAACGTTTTTTGCATTCTCAAGGAGTGTATACTTGCTGAGCTGTTGGTGATAACATTCCCCTGATCCTTGATGGCTGATTTTTTGGAATCCCTTGGTTGCTTTTCAATGCAGCCAAGGCGGCCATGAGAACGTTGCAAAGACAAAGATGTCCAAGACTGCAGAAATCGAGCTGAACGCACCTGCAGCCACAGAGAGCAGCGATGCTTCCCAAGCAGCGGATTCCCCTGGGAAGCCTAGCCCAAAAAGTGAGGCCAATAAAAAAGCACTTCAAGCAATGTATGATGCCATGGCCCCCCTTTCAGGGAAGAAAGGTGGGAAGGATTCTGATGACGACAGTGATGACAAACCCAGAAGGGGACGAGGTCGTGGAAACCGAACCCAACCGACCAGGGCTACCACTACTGAGGAAAACCCAGAGGCGACTACCGAATACTTCAAGAATGTTTTCTTTCTTCTTCTACTTCATTATATCGTGCATGTTTACTCCAAACACCCCAGTGTCTCTGCATGGCTATTCGTGCATGTTTGCTCCAAACATCCCAGTATCTCTGCATGGGGCTATTCGTTCCTGGAAGGTATCGGCCGAGAAGGAACTCAAAAAGAAGCTTGAAAAGGCGATCAGGAGGCTTCAGCCTAAGAATTGTTTCTGATCCATTGCCACGTGTGCAAATCCCCCAGTGACACATGCTTTGGGTCGCCAAGGGTCAAAGCATTGGCGAACAAAGCTCGCGATGCCAGCCAGACACTCCATGCCCTTTCAGGCAACGAGGCAAGATACCTGGGCAGCGAAGCTGTGTGAAATTCATTGCATGTCTCTGGATTCTTTGTGAAATTCATTGCCAAACCTCTTGCAAGGGAATTGACCAGTGATTCTTGGGAGCACAATTCTTTTGATGTTTTAATGATGTGATACGTGTGCAATTGGGTATTATTCTTCAGCGTGTTGCTTTGGTTTACGTCAGGCGATGAGGTCTGAATGCATGGACATCTTCAAAGAGCTTTCTCATACGGCTTCGAAGCTACACCCTGAGAAATGCAGGGATAAGTTCAGTGCAATGCCATCTTACAGAACTTGAAGAGAAATTCGACAATCTGATGCAACAATCCAAAAAAGTTCCTTAGGTTGGAAAACAAATTTGCTTCTGGGTCCAGCCCCGAAGATGTGCTGGAATTGTATGACAAGAAGCGCTCTGCCATTGAGGACTGTCACTCATCTTCCCCAAAGTCTCCCAGCCAAAAGATCGAGCTAATACCCGAAGAAATTGAAGATTTGGGGGCTCAACAAAATTTACAGTGGGATTTTGCACTGCAAGCTGAATTGGTTTACTGCAGTGCATGTTTTTTGTCACTGCATTTCCTTTGGATCGGATGGGTCCTATACATATTGCACTTTGCAAAACAAACAGGTGCATCTATATATTCCTATACGTATTCCCCATATAAGAATCATATGTTTGTTGTTTCTTATCATGTGTGGCAACCCCAAAAGCATTTTGGAGATATGGATAGAGGAGACCCAAGCCATTTCAAAAGGAAATTTGCTGGAAACACATGTGGGTGAAACCGTTCTTGAACTTCATATCAGATGATCACAAAACATGTTTAGTATATGCAACCCATGTGATCAGTTCCATATGGCATACCCTATCCGCCCTATCCTAAATTCTTGAATCCCCTTCATGGTCCCAACTTTTCCATTTGCAGCCGTGGCATCCAGCTGATCCCGCAGAAACATGAAGATGCCATCGAATCTGCCAAGTCAGCCGCAGCCGCGCTGAAGCGACGTTGGAGCCTTGGATTTGCTCAGCTTGCCAGGTAAGTAAGCCCTTTGATTTGGGCACAGTGAGTTTGGCATCAGGCCAAAAGAAAAAGAAGGACCAATCCGAGAAGGATTCCACTGCTGGCAGTTGGACCGACGAAGACTGGATTGAATGGTGGGACAAAGAGGCCTGTGAACAAATTCAAGCGAACACCACTTTTCAAACATTAGAATCGATGTCTCTACTTGGCAGGGACGCAATGAGCAATGAGACGAACCAAATGACTGCCTGATGGCACTGGCTGCACACTAGCCAAATCTTTAACTGCTTTTGGACATGGGGGGCAAAATGCCATACATGCAGGAGCATGCAGGGAGCTTAGGATATACTGCTCTGAAACGCTTTGCAGTATTTTGCATTCTGTGTGATGCGTGTGGTTTTTGCGAGCCGGTGGAAAAAACACGATTCAGGGGCTTTGGCATAGCACCCTCATGGTGAACAGTTGCCAGGTTACTGTCAAATTCAATAGCCACCAACATAAACCATCCGATGTCCCTCTTAGTGCCGCCTGGTGGCCACGCAGGTGTCTTTGACGTGCATGGATGGCGAAGAGATCCTCCCGTGGCGTGCCAAAACTGGTGGAGCAGTTCTTCACCGCATTATCCCACGGGGAGGCATGGCTGGGCACCAAATTTATCACAGGTTTTTGGCTAACGCTGTATTCTGAAAACATGGACCGTCAATTTCCCAATAAAGACAAATGATTGGTTAAAGTATATTATCATTGAAAGTTTCCCTGAAACTGTTTTTCCAAAAGATATCATTTTGCTTCGGGATTTCCATTGGCTACCACCAAAAAACGCCATGCGAGAGGCTTCAATGAGGCGGCTGCGAGATCTTACAAGTGCATTGGTGGATTTGCCCCATTATCTGGTTCCGAACCATGGCAGCAATAGAAATTGTAACGGACTTTGTTGTCAGTGGGCCATGCCAGGTACTTCTTTCCAATTCCTATTTGTTAATAAATGGTTGTCTGAAAAATTGACCTATATACCCCCACATGGCTTTGTTGAAATCATGATAAGCCATTGCGTTTTGTTGTATATATTTCACAAACCCAAACAGGTATTTCGTATAAGGGGATTAAACACCACAAGAAATAGTCCAATTATATTTTTTTCCTACATATCCACCAAATATTTTCAGTGTATATGTGGTTCCCCATATGCATTTGGGAGGTGTGATTTTTTGGGCATGTTTACTCCCAGCTGATGTTTTTGGTATGTATTTCTCAAAAAAGATTCCTGCAAAGGTAAAAAGTTCATCCACTACGTTTGCAGTGGCTCTAAGGCCAGCTATTCTGGACTTGGCTGACAAAATCGAATCAGCTGGAGGGTGGGCATCCGAAAGGGTTTTCAGCAAATGGGTATACAAACAAGAGTGGCGACGGTGCTTGCCACCTATTTTCGAGTTTGTGGTTGGAA
>CAMXCT020003084.1:26844-36844 GCA_947184155.2 Cladocopium goreaui | reverse complement strand
CAAATTCAAAGCAATGCAACCAGCTGTGGGTTATTCAAAAAACCCAAATTAGTCTATCTGGTTGGCTGGCATATGGATCGTTTATGTGGTCGGAAGACCTGTGTTGGTAACCTTATTTCTGTACGACCCTAAGCCTCCTAAAGCATATTTAGTATTAGGAGGTCACTTTTCAAAGGTAACCTTATTTCTGAACATGGGTCTGCACATGGGCTTGAACATGGGTCTGAACATGGTACCTACGTACGTGCATACGTGCGAACGTACGTGCGCACGTCTGTGCGCACGTCTGTGCGTGCGTGCGTGCGTGCGTGCGGGCGGGCGGGCGGGCGGGCGGCAGGTGGGTGGGTGGGTGGGTGGGTTGGGTGGTGGAACGGACGGCGTAATGTCGTGCGTGCAATTCGCCTACGTTCGCCCCCAGTTCGCCGTTCCCACCCCACGTTCGCACGTTCGCACCCCCGCCGTACCCTCGTTCAGATGGCCGTACGCCCCCCCACGTTCAATACGTCTAAATAACTCCAACACAAACACCAGATGTTCGTGCTAGGCCTTTTGGTTCCCCACAAAATACTGCAGTTCCCTTGCAAGCGGTCGCAAATCCAATGGTTGTAGAGGCAACTACTTGGGCCACCCCCAGGGTTTCTGTTGGTCAATCATCCCATGAAGTAGCACCAAATGTTGTTCCGTCCATGCCTCAATCTTTTCACCCTCCGGGTGTCGCACCCGCGACTGTTATGGCGGACCCCCAACATGCGGAGTTGGCTCTTGCCAACTTGTCCATGCCAACAAATGTCATGGTACCTAGCGCTAATGTTGCAAGTGGTTCGAATCCAACAGAATCAGCTTTAGTCCAACAACTTTTAGCTGAAGTGAGTAGATTGACTAATGCATTGCAATCGCAACAACAGCAACTTCAACAGATGCAACAACAACCACAACTTACTGCCCATGCACCCCTGCCGATAGCACCACCATGCACGCCCCCAAAGGGCGCTGCTGCTAGCGCACCGGACTTAGGTCCAACCAATGCTAGTGCTGCCTGTGCAAACTCTCGTTTTGGGTCCATAGGTCGTGCACCGCCACCGCAACAGGTGTTACCGCCAGGGTTGCCGCCACTTGCGCTGGCGCAACAGGGTTTAGTTGTTGACAATACCACATCTTATCACCATATTGGTTCTGCTAATAGATCAGTTGATTCTGGTAGCTCAGAGTCCTCCTCGGATTCTGGTGAGTTTCACTCAGTGCGTGCCCCATTAGTCCTTACTGAATGTAGGATTTGTGGTGAACTCCATGAAGAAGTTGAATGCCCGCATCTTACCATGAACCAGCCCTATTTAGCCCCACAGCCACCTGCTGTTAACTATGCGGATGATGAAGAAGATACCATTAGGGTAAAATCCTTAGCTGGCATGGTTTTTCCGAATCCACCAGAGAACGCAGGTCAAGCCCGTGGTTATATCAATCAGGTGTTGATGTCAATAGGCAAACTCCAAAAGACCCCCGGTAATGAAGTTTACCAATGGGCCCAAGAGTGCCCAACCACTGATGAAACTGTTCTTCAAGCTGATCCTAGGTACCCCCGCACTGATCGAGAGATCGCTTCTAGGCTCATAAAGACCTGTAAGCGCGGTAGGTTCGGTCTTGTTTTCCAGCAAATGGTAGAAGCAGAGCGCGCAGCTAGTGGTGCAATGCATTGCGGGCGCGCGATGTTGCGTAAAATATTCAACCTTTGGCAATTGGAGCGTGATCGCATAGGCATGCTTGGCGAGCGGAATTTGTTATCCCTTAGGGTCGCTGGCAACACGGTAGCTGACTTAGAAGCCTTTAGGGATAAGTATATTTACGTAATGTCTACCATCCCCTTAGAGGATATGCCGCGACAACAAACGCGGTTTAACCATCTCATCGACGAGCTAGAGCGCAATGCCGTGATCGCCCCAAAAGTTGTTAAAGCTAGGGAAGCCCGACTGGATAGCCACCGTCGCACTACTGACTGGTTATGGTCTAAGGTTGAACTTGCTATCCAACTTGATCAGCAAAAGCGTAATCGCGCTGAGTTTGACAAGCAGCTGAAGTTGAAGCCTGCTGCCGGCTATGCTGGTACGCAACATACCCCCGATGACAAAATCGCTGGTGCCCCCGCACCAACCCCTGATCCCAAAGCTAAGGCCACGCCTAAAAGCCAGGGTTCAGGGGGGGGTAATCCTCAACCAAAGAAAACCCCAAAGAAGGAGGACGTGAAGGCAGCACCTGCCCCAAAGGCGAAGCCCAAAGCTAAGCCATCCGGCCCAAAGCCGCCTCCGCCCAACAGAAAGGGCAACACGACCCCGCGTGGGGAAGAGGCCAAGAAAGTAGCAAAAATGAGCGCTTCCGAAAAGGCCAGAACCCCTTGCATGTTCTATGCGTACAATGCATGCAAAGCTAAGTCGTGCGCGTTCCTCCACTCAGACACCAACAAGTATAAGGGACCTCCTCCTAGAGCACTTGGTAAAAGTGGTAAAGCCCCTTCCAAAGATGCTGCTAGTATGGCAACCGTCATAATCCCAGAGGTCGCTGCCGATGGCGCGACTAATAACCATAACCCCATCAATGCCATGCCAATGAAGGCCTCCAAATCCATCCCTTGGCTTTGGGACACGGCTGCAGGTCGACACTTGATTGGACGCCAAGCCCTCACACCAGCCATGAAGGAGCACTTGCAGCAATCACCCAATCCTGTTGCTTTTGCTACCTACCGGAGGTGGCAGCCAGCCTGGCCAAGAATCACTAGCCTTTAATGGTAGTAAGATCCTTGAAGGTGAAGAGGTCTATGTCCTTAAAGAATGTCCTCCCGCACAAAGCATTGGTAAGACAGTCATAGATAAGGGTTACATGTTTGTCTGGGATCCTAGAGAGAATGTCCCCTACTTGATAGCTCCTGAAAATATCAACAGGTGTAGGATGAAAGTTCCCCGGAACGCTAGAATCTGTGCATCTAGGGTAGTTGAATATGTTCCTCAGTATGATGAAGAGTTGACCCCACGTCATTTTGTGCCTAGCGAGCACCTTGCTCCTACCTCAACTGCCGTGCCAGCTCCACCTGTGGAATCTGATGCTCCCGCTGACGATGAAGATCCTAATGACCCCGGCTATGCCCCTAGCTTTGCCGGTAGTGACCTTCCTAGTCCTGCAGATGTAGATGAAATTCTAGACCCCGAACCTGTTGAGGACGCTGCTGGTCCCGCTAGCGCGTCGGAGCCTAAACACCCAATGGATGATAAGCTTTTGGTAGAGCTAGGTGATGGTGAGCCGCCTAAGGATGAAGTTCTAAAGCAGCAAGCCACTAGCCCTGAGCATTTGCGTACCCATTTTCCCAAAAATCCCTACTGTCCTTTGTGCCACATAGCAAAAGATACCGCCATGAGGGTTTCACATGTCAAAGACGGCAAAGCCGATGATTTTGTTGATCCCCCAACAGCCGCTAGAACAGCTTGCTACTGATGATGTTATCTTAGCTAAAGGGTCCGAACACATGGGTGTAGGTATATAGGGGGAATAAGGTCGCATCATGTCATCCGCGATGCGTACTCTGGAGCGCGTGTGGCATACCCACTGTCCAAACGTACTGCTGACGCGCATGCTCGCAACTTTAGGCATTTCTTAAGACTGCGTGGATCAGAGCTCACAACCCGCACGTTCATCAAAATGGACGAACCCGGCGAGCTTGAGCAGGCGGCACATGCCGTAGGCAGGTCCCAGAAACCCCGCCGAACAGATGGCCCCACAATGCCATCCTCGAAAGAGATGTTCGAGAGGAAAAGGAGTGTTGTCGCACTATTCACCTCCAATCTGGTCTTCCCTACGAGTACCACACATATAGCTATCCATATGCTTGCCTTTCAATGTCATTTGACAAGCCTTCAATAGCAGACCCCGACAAAACCCAATGGGAGTCGCTTACTAGGAATAAGTTTGACGGCATGAGGTTATGCTTTGGTCAGTTAGTGTATTACCGTAGGAAGTCACCCACCAAAAGGACTTTGGAACCAAACATGTCACCTGGTCTATTTTTGGGTTGGAGGATTGATCCCGGTTTTAGATATAGAAATGTTCTTAGGGTGCTAGATTACCAGGAGTATCGCGCTAGAGGTGGGAATTCAGCCGTTGATGTTCCAGAAGCAGAAATCTTTGTCCCTGAAGGTGATCCTGTTTTTCCAGTAGGTTTTTCGCGCCACCAAGCTCCCGTCAGGGGGATAACCCAGATGATCTTAAGTTGCCTGAATATGCCTTAAAGGATGTGCCCTTCCCAAAGGAGGGCGGAATAGCCTCACCCTCTACACCAGGTCTCAAAAGTCGTTCTGTTTACATAACCGTAGACCGTATCCTTAAGTGGAAGGAGACCCCTGGTTGCAAAGGCTGCACTGGCCATTCACGTGCGCACACTGATAAGTGCAGAACCCGCCTCTCAATGTTGGTAGAAAAAGAAAAAGAAGCTGAAAGGGAAAAGAAAGCTCCACCACCTGAAAGCGAAACTGAAGCAGAAGACAAGGATGATGAAGCCCATGGCATCATTTTCCGAGGTGAGGAAATTTCTGACCCCATACCACCACACCTCTCCTCAGAGGACAAAGAACTTTTCGATGAAATTTTCATAAGAGGTGAGGTACCAGGGTCATCCAAAGCTAGTGCTCCAGCTGTTTCTGTTTCTGGTGTAGCTATTCTCCCGCAAGTTGCCAATAGATGTTCCGACCTATGTCAAAAGTCGCTGCCTGTTTTTGGTTGCCCTGCTGTAGGCGTCAACCATGTTTGAATTTGCTTGTTCTGAGGACTCCCAGATGGGTTTTACTCACCAAGAATATGGCATTAATCATGTTAGACTTTGTAAGGATAGGATAGACCTGGGAGATGAGTCACAGTGTGAGCAACTAGACTATCAGATAGATGAAGCCGCTAAAGTTGCACCTCCACATTTGTGGGCCTCTATCCCTTGCACGTCCGGATCCCCTTGGCAGTACATCAATAGGAAGAAGGGTGGTGCCGCATTCATGAGGAAGCTTGCGCGCCAAGTCAAGGAGTCAAAACGGTTGTTTAGTAGTTTTGCTAAACGTGCTGAAAGGGCTTGCACGTCCCGATATCATCAAGCCTATCAATGATCTGGCCACAAAGGTCCAGTCATGGTCCAGGGGGGATGATAAGAAGGTCCTTAGACTAATCCAGTACATAGCCTCAACCCCACACTACAGGTTAGTAGGTACCATTCAGGACAAGCCTGAAGACCTAGAGCTTAGACTATTCGTCGATGCCGACTTCGCCGGCGATAGGTCAAACGCACGCTCAACCTCTGGTGGCTTTCTGGCTTTATCTGGCCCTAGTTCCTTCTTCCCGCTCGTGGATCAGCAAGCGCCAAACAGCCACTTCTAGATCGACCACGGAAAGCGAGGTTGTTAGTTTAGCCCATTCGCTTTATCAAGAAGGCTTGCCTGCCTTACAGTTATGGGAGCTGTTGCTTGCACGCTCCGTAACCTTAAGGGTCCATGCAGATAACCAAGCAACAATCCTAGTTGTGAAGAAAGGGTATAGCCCCAAGCTTCGCCATATAACTAGAACACATAAAGTAAATTTGTCTTGCCTGTCTGAAGTCTTCAGAGATGACTCTGCTGAAATAGAGTACATCCATACCGATGATCAGGCGGCAGACATATTCACCAAGGCATTGCCTCCACACGAATGGGCAGCAGCACTAATCCTTTTAGGAATCCGTACTGACCTTCCCTTAGACCTTAAAGCCAACGCCTAGGTCGCAGCGGACGCCCGTTCTCGCGACAGTAGTTGCGTAGGTTACTGCCAATGCGCAGTGCGTGTGGAACAGGCGAGGGGGGAGTTGAAATATATCGACCCCTGACCCCCACTATGTATAGCATAGGTAGTAGGTCTAGTGTAGACATGCCATAGCTATGATTCCATCACATCCGAAGTAGTACATCCAACTATATGTACAGTTATAGCACCACATGTATAGAAGCGTTATACATGTAGAGTAGTCACACTTTAGGTAGGGAGTCCCCAATCCAACAACTACCGGGTTGGGTATAACTCCGCTATTCGACGGTATGGCTCAAGTGCCCCATAGCAAAAGGGGTGCTTGTCTTTTTGTTTTCATGCGGAGTGTTGGTGAATTGGGTTCTGTTTTGGGGTTCCCGGTTTGTCCCTCCGTTTGTCTATATATTATATTATATGTTCATATATGTTCAGTATTAACCATCCAATTATGGGGGTACCCAATGACTTGACCGATGCCCATATCCCCTGCTCTGGATGGCTACAGCCTCGGAATTCCCACGCTGGATCTCTCGGAATCCCCCATGAATGGCAGCTCTCGCCTGGCTTTCCTCGATGTTTACACTTATACATATATATAATATGTAATATGTATATATATATAGATATGGTACATACATAAACATACATACTTCGATATACATGCATCTTGTACATGCATGCATCCATACATACATGCTACATATTATATACATATTTATATTACTCTCTGGTAATTTGCTACATAGCTATTAAACATGGCCGTTTATATATGTATAGTTGATTTATTGATTTATCGCACTAAAAAAAGGAAGCATGATGATTTTCCAATTTGCTATGTAACAACTTACCAGAGGTAGATCACCATTAAATCCCATTAAATCACCATCAACCACCATCAATCACCGCAATTCACCATTAAATCACCATTAAATCACCATGAAATCACCGTGAAATCCATCATTCTTGATAGTTTGGATGGTTAGATCCACCGGTTTTTGGATGGTTCCCAGAGTTGGCTGATCGATGCGGAGGCCAAAACGGAGCTGACCTCGATGGTGGGACGCGAGGCACGCGAGAACGAGGCCGCGGCCGACGAGGAGGTGTGGGGTTCGGCGGGGCCCGGAGGGGGAAAGGATTCATAGAAACTGTAGATGGAGGTTTTATTGAAGTTGATATACATATTGAATGTTGAATAGTATTGATATTTGAGATTGATATTGATGTTGATATAAATATTGAATAATATTGATTTTTGAGGTTGGTAGATAGAAATATTGAATTGATGTTGATATAAATATTGAAAAATATTGATATTTGAGATTGATATTGACGTTGATATAAATATTGAATAAAAATGATTTTTGAGGTTGGTATTGAGGTTGATAGAAATATTGAATTGATGTTGATATAATTATTGAATAATATTGATATTTGAGATTGATATTGACGTTGATATAAATATTGAATAAAAATGATATTTGATATTGATATTGATGTTGATATAAATGTGGATATTTGAGAGTGATATTGGTGTTGATAATCTGATATGCATATTGATATTTGAGATTGATATTTGATATTGATATGGATGTTGATATAAATACTGATATTTGAGATTGATATTGATCTTGATATAAATATTGAATAATATTGATATTTGAGATTGATATTGATGTTGATATAAATATTGAATAATATTGATATTTGAGATTGATATTGATGTTGATATAAATATTGAATAATAAAATGATATTGATATTTGAGATTGGTCTTGATGTTGATATAAATATTGAATAATATTGATATTTGAGATCGGTATTGATGTTGATATAAATATTGAATACTATTGACATTTGAGATTGGTATTGATGTTGATATAAATATTGAATAATATTGATATTTGAGATTGGTATTGATGTTGATATAAATATTGAATAATATTGATATTTGAGATTGGTATTGATGTTGATATAAGTATTGAATAATATTGATATTTGAGATTGGTATTGATGTTGATATAACTATTGAATAATATTGATATTTGACATTGATATTGATGTTGGTATAAATATTGAATAATATTGATATTTGAGATTGGTATTGATGTTGATATAAATATTGAATACTATTGACATTTGAGATTGGTATTGATGTTGATATAAATATTGAATAATATTGATATTTGAGATTGGTATTGATGTTGATATAAATATTGAATAATATTGATATTTGAGATTGGTATTGATGTTGATATAAGTATTGAATAATATTGATATTTGAGATTGGTATTGATGTTGATATAACTATTGAATAATATTGATATTTGACATTGATATTGATGTTGGTATAAATATTGAATAATATTGATATTTGAGATTGGTATTGATGTTGATATAAATATTGAATAATATTGATATTTGAGATTGGTATTGATGTTGATATAAATATTGAATAATATTGATATTTGAGATTGGTATTGATGTTGATATAAATGTTGAATAATATTGATATTTGATATTGATATTGATGTTGATATAAATGTGGATATTTGAGAGTGATATTGGTGTTGATAATCTGATATACATATTGATATTTGAGATTGATATTTGATATTGATTTGGATGTTGATATAAATATTGATATTTGAGATTGATATTGATCTTGATATAAATATTGAATAATATTGATATTTGAGATTGATATTGATGTTGATTTAAATATTGAATATTATTGATATTTGAGATTGATATTTGATATTGATATGGATGTTGATATAAATATTGATATTTGAGATTGATATTGATCTTGATATAAATATTGAATAATATTGATATTTGAGATTGATATTGATCTTGATATAAATATTGAACAATATTGATATTTGAGATTGATATTGATGTTGATATAAATATTGAATAATATTGATATTTGAGATTGGTATTGATGTTGATATAAATATTGAATAATATTGATATTTGAGATTGGCATTGATCTTGATATAAATATTGAATAATATTGATATTTGAGATTGGTATTGATGTTGGTATAAATATTGAATAATATTGATATTTGAGATTGGTATTGATGTTGATATAAATATTGAATAATATTGATATTTGAGATTGGTATTGATGTTGATATAAAAATTGAATAATATTGATATTTGAGATTGGTATTGATGTTGATATAATATTTAATAATATTGATATTTGAGATTGATATTGATGTTGATATAAATATTGAACAATATTGATATTTGAGATTGGTATTGATGTTGATATAAACATTGAATAATATTGATATTTGACATTGATATTGATGTTGGTATTAATCTTGAATAATATTGATATTTGAGATTGGTATTGATGTTGGTATAAATATTGAATAATATTGATATTTGAGATTGGTATTGATGTTGATATACATATTGAATAGTATCGATATTTGAGATTGATATTGATGTTGATATAAATATTGAATAATATTGATATTTGAGATTGGTATTGATGTTGATAGAAACATTGAATAATATTGATATTTGACATTGATATTGATGTTGGTATAAATATTGAATAATATTGATATTTGAGATTGGTATTGATGTTGATATAAATATTGAAAAATATTGATATTTGAGATTGGTGTTGATGTTGATATAAATATTGAATTATATTGATATTTGAGATTGGTATTGGTGTTGATATAATTATTGAATAATATTGATATTTGAGATTGGTATTGATGTTGATATAAATATTGAATAATATTGATATTTGAGATTGATATTGATGTTGATATACATATTGAATAATATTGATATTTGAGATTGGTATTGATGTTGATTTAAATATTGAATAATATTGATATTTCAGATTGGTATTGATGTTGATATAAATATTGAATAATATTGATATTTGAGATTGATATTGATGTTGATATAAATATTGAATAATATTGATATTTGAGATTGGTATTGCTGTTGATATAAATATTGAAAAATATTGATATTTGAGATTGATATTGATGTTGATATAAATATTGAATAATATTGATATTTGAGATTGATATTGATGTTGATATAAATATTGAATAATATTGATATTTGAGATTGATATTGATGTTGATATAAATATTGAATAATATTGATATTTGAGATTGGTATTGATGTTGATATAAATATTGAATAATATTGATATTTGAGATT
>CAMXCT020003084.1:0-26744 GCA_947184155.2 Cladocopium goreaui | reverse complement strand
ATTTGAGATTGGTATTGATGTTGATATAAATATTGAATAATATTGATATTTGAGATTGGTATTGATGTTGATATAAATATTGAATAATATTGATATTTGAGATTGGTATTGATGTTGATATAAATTTTGAATAATATTGATATTTGAGATTGATATTGATGTTGATATAAATATTGAATAATATTGATATTTGAGAGTGATATTGATGTTGATGGAAACATTGAATAATATTGATATTTGAGATTGGTATTGATGTTGATATAAATATTGAATAATATTGATATTTGAGATTGATATTTCTAATGTTGGAATTCCCAATCTTCCATTTTTTCGATCTAGCTCAAAACATGTAGCTGGCTCAATTTCATCAGGAGTATGTTTTGACAGTCACCTTGGGCTTTTTCAGAGGTACCATATCTAGTACTAAAGTAATCAGTGGGGATTGAACCTGGCAATTTAATGCAATTTAACAGATTGGGAAGTTTCTGCGAGCTCGCTCAACTGCAACGAGCTGGCTCAGCACCATCGAGCTCGCTCAATGCCACGTAGCTGGCTCAGGGGCATCGAGCTGGGTCAATTTTTTTAGCGAAAAAAAAAAAAAAAAAAACTCGCAGAAATTGAGCCAGCTACGTCACGTTGAGCTGGCGGACGAATGTGAGAGCATCAAAACGAATACTAGCTATGTATTGGCCGGGTTCATGACGCATTGGCGAGCCGGCTCAAGGGCATGTAGCCGGCTCAATTTCTGCGAGGTTTTTTTTTCTTTTTTTTTTTCGCTAAAAAAATTGAGCCAGCTACGTGGCGCTGAGCCAGCTACGAGGCGCTGAGCCAGCTACGTGGCATTGAGCCAGCTACGTGGCACTGAGCCAGCTACGTGGCACTGAGCCAGCAAGGTAGCTTTGAGCTTTGAGCTAGCAAGGAGGCAGTGAGCCAGCAAGGTAGCTTTGAGCTTCATCATCATATATATATATACACCTATGCAATCCCAACCATGTAATATACTAGATCTAGGGAAAAGCAATTTTTTTGAGGGAGACACGTACCTTTGAGCTGGAGCGGGAATGTGAAATCTAACATTGTAATATTGATGTTGATATAAATATTGAATAATACTGATATTTGAGATTGGTATTGATGTTGATATAAATATTGAATAATATTGATATTTGAGATTGGTATTGATGTTGATATAAATATTGAATAATATTGATATTTGAGATTGATATTGATCTTGATATAAATATTGAACAATATTGATATTTGAGATTGATATTGATGTTGATATAAATTTTGAATAATATTGATATTTGAGATTGGTATTGATCTTGGTATAAATATTGAACAATATTGATATTTGAGATTGATATTGATGTTGATATAAATATTGAATAATATTGATATTTGAGATTGGTATTGATGTTGATATAATATTTAATAATATTGATATTTGAGATTGATATTGATGTTGATATAAATATTGAACAATATTGATATTTGAGATTGGTATTGATGTTGATATAAACATTGAATAATATTGATATTTGACATTGATATTGATGTTGGTATTAATCTTGAATAATATTGATATTTGAGATTGGTATTGATGTTGGTATAAATATTGAATAATATTGATATTTGAGATTGGTATTGATGTTGATATACATATTGAATAGTATCGATATTTGAGATTGATATTGATGTTGATATAAATATTGAATAATATTGATATTTGAGATTGATATTGATGTTGATATAAATATTGAATAATATTGATGTTGATATAAACATTGAATAATATTGATATTTGAGATTGGTATTGATGTTGATATAAATATTGAATAATATTGATATTTGAGATTGATATTGATGTTGATATAAGTATTGAATAATATTGATATTTGAGATTGATATTGATGTTGATATAAATATTGAATAATATTGATATTTGAGATTGGTATTGATGTTGATATAAATATTGGACAATATTGATATTTGAGATTGATATTGGTGTTGATTAAATATTTGAATCCTATCGATATTTGCGATTTGAATTGATATAAAATATGAATCTATTGGATTTTGAGATGATTTGATGTTGATGAAATATTGATAATATTGATATTTTAGATTCGTATTGATGTTGAATATAATTTTAATATATTGATATTTGAGAATATGGTATGATGTTGAATAATAAATATGAAATAATATTGATATTTGAGATTGATATGTGATGTTGATATAAATCTTGAAATAATATTAGATATCACATTGGTATTGATGTTGATATAAACATTGAATAATATTGATATTTGAGATTGGTATTGATGTTGATATAAATATTGAATAATATTGATATTTGAGATTGGTATTGATGTTGATATACATATTGAATAATATCGATATTTGAGATTGGTATTGGTGCTGATATAAAAATTGAACAATATTGATATTTGAGATTGATATTGGTGTTGATATAAATATTGATATTTGAGATTGGTATTGATGTTGATATAAACATTGAATAATATTGATATTTGAGATTGGTATTGATGTTGATATACATATTGAATAATATCGATATTTGAGATTGATATTGATGTTGATATAAATATTGAATAATATTGATATTTGAGATTGATATTGATGTTGATATAAATATTGAATAATATTGATATTTGAGATTGATATTGATGTTGATATAAATATTGAATAATATTGATATTTGAGATTGATATTGATGTTGATATAAATATTGAATAATATTGATATTTGAGATTGGTATTGATGTTGATATAAATATTGAATAATATTGATATTTGAGATTGGTATTGATGTTGATATAAATATTGAATAATATTGATGTTTGAGATTGGTATTGATGTTGATATAAACATTGAATAATATTGATATTTGAGATTGGTATTGATGTTGATATAAACATTGAATAATATTGATATAACAGATTGGTATTGATGTTGATATAAACATTGAATAATATTGATATTTGAGATTGGTATTGATGTTGATATAAACATTGAATAATATTGATATTTGAGATTGGTATTGATGTTGGTATACATATTGAATAATATCGATATTTGAGATTGGTATTGGTGCTGATATAAAAATTGAACAATATTGATATTTGAGATTGATATTGGTGTTGATATAAATATTGATATTTGAGATTGATATTGATGTTGATATAAATATTGATATTTGAGATTGATATTCATGTTGATATAAATATTGATATTTGAGATTGATATTGATGTTGATTTAAATATTGATATTTGAGATTGATATTGATGTTGGTATAAATATTGATATTTGAGATTGATATTGATGTTGATATAGACATTGATATTTGATATAGGTATTTGATATAGACATTGATATTTGATAAAGATATATAAAGATATTGATATTGAGATAGATTTTGATATTGATATATTCTGGAGGTGTCCATAAATGGAGTAGCCCAATAGCTAGATGGTTTGTAATGGAAATTCCGATGATACTTTTTATTTACAATGGATGATTTGGAGGTACCCCCATGACTTAGGAGACCTCCATATGTATCCTGATACTGTATATAGATATTATATATTGTATATAGATACTATATAGTGTAGATACATAATGACATATGGGGGTTTCCTAAGTCATGGGGGTACCTCCAGATCATTTGTTTTTTTTTTGAGAGGGGATTTTCCATTATAAACCATCCAGCTATTGGGGTACGCTCATTTTATGTATAGATAGAAATAGATATAGACATAGATATTGATATGGTATATATATATATATGATATATACCCTTATGGATAGACTAGAAGATAGATTTATAGATATTGATCAAGGAAAGTTTAGACGTCTATACTTCCGACTTATGGATATTCAAAAGTCCACAACCACCACTATCACAACCACCGCCACTATCCCAACCACCACTATCATAACCACCACTATCACAACCACTACTATCCCAACCACCTACCACAACCACCACTATCACAACCATTCCAAGAAGATTGCGGTGGTTAGTAATGCGAAAATCCACTTTTTTTTACCGCCAACAAAGGGAATCAACATTCGATTAAAGACCAAGGTTTCCTGCAAACCCATTGAACCATGTGATTTTGGGGTATGGGTCAACATTCCGGAGGCTTAAAGCTGGTCATTGTCAGTACCAACCATATCATTTTTTAAGTCACCAATTGGAGCTAACCATGGATCATCCCACGAATCGTAAGTGGTGAATAACGGCGGCTAGTAAGTTCCCGATTCGTGAGTTTATCCCATATATATATATATAGAATAATAATAATTATTATTATTATTAATCATAATAATAAGAATAATCGAAGGAAGTTTTGAAGTGAAACTTCCGCCAATATGGACAGTTGAAAAGCAGAGGTGAGAAGAGTCAGAAGAGAAAAGATCAGAAGAAAGAAGATGCAGGTGCGCGAAAAGGTAGGAACGTCGCGAAACACTGTGTTTTTCCAATGATTTGGGGCTCCGGAGGGTCGAAAAGTAGGCTCGCTAAAGCGGCGGGTGCGGAGCCCGCTGGCCAGATGAGAGATGAAAATTGCACGCCGTTGTGCGCGAATCACATTTGGCAAGTCCAAAATGTACACAACACCCTCAGCTCCGGACCACTTTTTGGAAGTTGAGAATGTCGACAAAGTGTACGCCGTTGTGGCGCGAAGCACATTTCGAAGTCAAAATGTACAAAACACACCATGGTCGGACCACTTTTGGAAGTTGCGATGTCGAAAAAGTGCACGCCGTTGTGGCGCGAATCACATTTCCAAGTCAAAATGTACAAAACACACCATTCTCGGACCACTTTTGGAAGTTGAGATGTCGAAAAAGTGCACGCCGTTGTGGCGCGAAGCACATTTCCAAGCCAAAATGTACAAAACACACCATTCTCGGACCACTTTTGGAAGTTGAGATGTCGAAAAAGTGCAAGCCGTTGTGGCGCGAAGCACATTTCCAAGTCAAAATGTACAAAACACACCATTCTCGGACCACTTTTGGAGGTTCAGATGTCGAAAAAGTGTCGAAAAAGTGCACGCCGTTGTGGCGCGAAGCACATTTCGAAGTCAAAAGTGTAAAAAACTGAAGGTTTTGAGCCTTTTTTGACGTGAAGATGTCGAAAAAGTAGACGCTGATTAACTTAACTAATTTGACTAACTTAACTAACTTAACTACCCTAACTTCGACGACAACAGCAACAGCAACAGCAACAGCAACAGCAACAAAAAAAACCACAACAATCCACTACAACTACAACACTACAACTACACTCACAAATCTACACTACACTACACTACACAACAACTACAACTCAACTACAAACTAGACTACCAACTACAACACCTACAGCTACCACTACACAACAAAAAACTACAACTACAACTACAACAACACCTACAACAACAACAACAACAACAACTACACTACAACTACAACTACACTACAACTACACACAACTATCAACGAAACTATAACAACTACAGCTACAACAACAACAACAACAACAACAACAACAACAACAACAACAACAACAACTACAACTGCAACTACAACAACAGCAACAACAACAGCAACTACAACAACAACTACAACTACAACTACAACAGCTACAACTACACCACACAACAACTACAACTACAACTACACAACAACTACAGCTACAACAACAACAACAACAGCAACAACAACAACAACAACTACAACTACGACAACTACAACTACAACTACACAACAACTACCACTACAAAACAGCTACAACTACAACTATATGACTGCAACTACACTACACTAATTACATTACACCACAACTACAACTCCACTACGCTACAACTACAACTACAGTTGCAGTACATCACACTACATCCAGCAGGTGTGGGTGAGGTGACCACTGCAACCATTGCAACCACTCCAGCAAACACAACTCCAACCACCTTTCGGTCAATCAGTGGAATTCGCTCTGGCTGCCCATCCCGGATTCACAACAACCCAAGCTCGCCTACGTTTCCTAATCTAAACTGCCGCCACCGCCTTGTTGAGGTACACTGTTAAATAGAAATAAATAATATCCGAAGGAAGTTTAGAAGTGAAACTTCCGACAATATGGACAGTTGAAAAGCAGAGGTGAGAAGAGTCAGAAGAGAAAAGATCAGAAGAAAGAAGATGCAGGTGCGCGAAAAGGTAGGAACGTCGCGAAACACTGTGTTTCTCCAATGATTTGTGGCTCCGGAGGGTCGAAAAGTAGGCTGGCTAAAGCGGCGGGTGCGGAGCCAGCTGGCCAGATGAGAGATGAAAAATTGCACGCCGTTGTGGCGCGAAGCACATTTGCAAGTCAAAATGTACAAAACACCTCAGCTCCGGACCACTTTTGGAAGTTGAGATGTCGAAAAAGTGCACGCCGTTGCGGTGCGAAGCACATTTCCAAGCCAAAATGTACAAAACACACCAGGTTCGGACCACTTTTGGAAGTTGAGACGCCGTTGTGGCGCGAAGCACATTTCCAAGTCAAAATGGACAAAACACACCATGGTCGGACCACTTTTGGAAGTTGAGCTGTCGAAAAAGTGCACGCGGTTGTGGCCCGAAGCACATTTCGAAGTCAAAATGTTAAAAAAACCAAATGTTCGCGTCACTTTTGGAGGTTCAGATGTCGCTTCGCTTCACTACACTACAGTACACTACATTACACTACACTACACTACACTCCACGACACTACACTACAATACACTACACTACACTCCACAACACTACAACTACAACTACACAACTACACAACTACACTCCACTACACTCGACTACACTAAATTATACTACGCTACACTACATTACACTACAACTACAACTACACAACTACACAACTACACTCCACTACACTCGACTACACTAATTTATACTACGCTACACTACATTACATTACACTACACTACACTCCACTACACTACATTACACTACACTACACTACCTTCCACTACACTTCACTACATTACACTACACTCCACTACAACTACAACTACGACTACACAACTACACTCCACTCCACTACACTCCACTCCACTACACTACACTAAATTACACTACACTACACTACACTACACTACAGTCCACTACACTCCACTACACTACATTACACTACACTACATTACACTGAATGACACTGCACCACAGATACAGAGGTAGACAGATAGACAGATAGATAGACAGATAGACAGGTAGACAGCTAGACAGATAGACAGATGAAAGAGAGAGAGAGAGATAGATAGATAGATAGATAGATAGATAGATAGATAGGTACGATAGACAGAAAGATAGATAATGAGATGAAAGAGAGAGAGATAGATAGATCGATAGATAGATAGATACATAGAAGATAGGCTGGTAGGTAAGTAGATAGTCAGAGAAAGAGAGAGAAAGAGAGGAGACCTCAAGCACCTTTCGGTCCATCAGTGGATTCGCTCTGCCATCCCTGATTCACAACAACCAAGCTCTCCTACAGGTTTCCTATTTTTGAAACTTCTGCCACCGCCTTGTGCGGTACTACTGGTAATAATAATAATAATCATCATAATAATAATATATACAGTATATATCAGGAGGAACAAAGATTCTACGGGGAAAGGGCGTGCAGAAGAAGAAGCCAAACATGTTCACTGCCGGAAGCTAAACTAACAAGCGCAACTTTTGTCCTACCAGTGTATTATTAGATATATATATATATATAAATATATAAATATACAAGTATATATTTAAGAACACACACATATATATATAAGTATATTGTGATTTCAATATATATTCCCTTTCCATACTGAACTCTCCAGTTGGGGTAGCTGTCGATGTCATGTTCCTGCATGCCAGCCAGCAAAGGGGTTAACAAATACCTCGTGGCCATCTTCTAGGCCCAAGCGAGGGGTTTGTGCACTTGGTGAGCTCAGCGGAAAACATTCTGAGCCAGCTGCACTTTAGCTTGGGGAGAGTCGGTGCTGTTGCCATAGGAGTGGCCAATATCATTGAGGTTCAGGGGACCATCCTTTACAACTTCCTTATTGCTATTGCCTGTTTCAATCTTGGTTGATCCGAACATCAACATCATTCCTTGGAAGTTCCCTACCAATTGTGGACATTCCACATTGGTAGCGGAGCAACTGGCTCCTTAGGATTGTGCGGTGAACATACAACTGGATTGCATTTGGTGAAATCAGCAAGGACCATTGTCTGAGGTCCAATACTTTTTGCTCTGTTATCCTGAAAAGGAGGTGATCCAGTGGGATTTGGAACGAGTTTGTGTCCACAATGTCGATGGATGGAACTTCCGAGCCTGGGAACACCACAGGTTCACAGCTTCCCTGGCATTTGATACCTCATTTCAGCCCAGGAGAAACGGATCTTGCAGAGTATGCTAGACGCCTCGAGTTTCTAGCCGGCATTTGGCCGAGCGAGCATCTCAACCAACTTGCTCCACGAGCAGCGTTGCAGTGCAAAGGATCAGCCTTTCAAAAGGTCGTACGTTTGGACCCTGGGAAGTTGAAGGTGAACAGCTTAGATGGAGTCAAACTCCTTGTGACCACACTTGGAGGAGTGTGGGGAAAGACGGTCCTTGAAGACAAATATGAGAAATTCGAACGAGCAATTTTTGGGATTTCCCAGAAATCCGATGAAACCAATGAGTCATACTTGGCCCGGCATGAAGTTCTCTTTGAAGACTTGATCAGTCAGGGAGCAACCCTTAGTGACATGAGAGCCTACATCTTGCTGAGGAACTCTGCCCTTGTTTCTGAGGACAAAAAGCGCGTGGTGATTGAGGCCCAAGGACACCTGAAGTATGAGGAAGTCACCAAGGCCATTCGTATGCTTGGGGCAAAGTTCTTTCAGGAGGTTCAAGGGAATGTGAAACAGAGTCGGACCAAAACCTATGATGTCAACCATGTGGAGTTGGATGAAGACGTTTTCTATGGTGAAGAGATTCAGTATGGTTTTTCAGCTGAAAGTGCCGATGTATCTGAATATGCCATGGAACAGTTTCTGTCAGAGAATGATGAGGACGCACTTGTTGTGCAGCAATTTGGGGATGCCCTCATCGACACGATCCAATCTGACGGAGAAATGAACGCCTTCATGAACTCCTACGTTGAAGCTCGCCGCAAGTTGACAGAGAAAGCAAAATTCAGAGGCTTCTGGCCAATTCGTTCCAAAGGTGGTGGCAAGAAAGGTAAATCGAAGGGATTCAATGCCCGAGGCAGAAAGCCTCTCGCTGTCAGAATTGCTGAGTCAGAATGTCGGATCTGTGGGCAAAAGGGGCACTGGAAAGCCGAGTGCCCCCGAAGAACCCAGAATGCCGTGACCGGCAACTCCTCAGGATCCCGTACACAGCCTGCGAATATGATGATTTCTGCCACTGATGTAGACGATGAGGAAGTCGATGTTTTCCTGGTCGAAAGCTTTGTCCATGATGCATCCGATGTCTTGCAGTCTGTCCAGGACCCGTCTCATGTCATAATACAATCACACTCCCATGATGTTTTCACGTGTGAAGGGATTAATCATAAGGGGGATAAGAATAGCCTGGGAAATCCAAGCCACTGTCGGTTCTATGCACAAGTCAGGGATAGGTTAAGTTTCCTGTGCCAGCACATGGGTGTCCGAACGCCCTCCAGGAAAAATGAAGATGGTACCAGTGAGACAAACCCCTCGCCTGAAAGTTGGAGCAATGACTCCGTGCATGCATCCGCCAATGGATCCCAAGTTTCAAGTGTTCAGCCTGCTGCTCCGACTAGTGCTCATTTGCAGGAAGCCTCCATGAATGTGCCAGAGATTCCAGCCAATGAACAATCCGTGTTGTTTGCAACTCACCAAACCACTGGAATTTTAGATCTTGGAGCATCCCAGACCGTAATGGGTCGGGATCAGGTTGACGAATTTCTAGGACTGCTGCCTGAATCAGCTCGCTGTCGTGTCTTCGAACAGCCTGTGGACATGTCGTTTCGTTTCGGCAACAACAGCGTTGTCCCATGTCGAGTGGCGTTGATGGTGCCTGTGGATCGTTTTTGGATCAAGATTGCAGTTGTTGACACCAAAACACCTTTTTTGATTTCAAACAATGTTTGCAGATCACTTGGAGCGGTCATTGACACCACCAATCAAACCATATGTTTCCGTGAGTTGGACTGCACCATGCCATTGACCCTTTCTGGCAAGAAATTGTTTCTGCTGGATTTCTCCGAGCTAGTATCGTTGCGACCTCCCAGACCTGCTGAGTCCGACAAAACACCAATGCTGAAAGCCGAGAATGTCTGCTCATGTCAGCCAGAAGAGTCCCAGTTTCCATCCAGAGTGTCGCACCAAGATGCACTGAAGATCAACACTGAAAATCTTGAGGTAGATAGGGAAATGAGTATCCAGCCTGATGTAGATAAACCTGAAGAAGCCAACTCTTCAAGTCATGTTTCGTCAGATAGGATCAGCACTTTAAGTGAAGCAGTTGCCGAAGTTCTCCGGGATCAATCCAGCAATCAGCCCATCGAGACTTCTAAGTCAGTGCCGTGTGCGATTAGCCATGTCCTCAACCAACCTTGCGGATCGTTTTGCAGCCATTCAGGAGATAAGAAAATTTCCTTTGAATGGGGTCCTCAGATTGAATGGGGTCCTCAAAATATGGGGGTCCAATCACTATGTTTTCAGGATTGATTGGACTGCATGTGGTAGTTCCTTGGCAGCTCTCGTGGTCAGTGCTTGAAAGAATAATACTTGAATGTTGACATGGGTCACATGGCTTCCCACCCTCCCGCAGTGCAGCTTTCACTTTTCATTTTGCAGACGGTGTGACAGTCTTCAGTGGAAAATAAAAATGCCCACGACATGGTGGGGATGACCGAAGTTGCAGCATGCGTTGTGCTTTTGGCAAGGGTGGGGCTCATCGAAGTAGTCCAGATTAATATATTACTACCCAGGGTGAATTTTAAATTGATTTAATCTAACTAATTTGGACCTGCCCGGTGGGAATTTTAGCCGATGGAAGGTGATTAGACATTGATGTGTTCCGATTCAGCATCTTTCTGAGTTATTTACAGTCAGCATTGATATTTTTGCAGCTGTTGGGATAGAGAATCGTTAGTGAGAATGGCTGGTTGCGGCACCGGCTATTGTTTTGAAAAGCATCAGGCACCACGTGTATTTTGGGACATTGAATGTTTTTTGTTGAACCTCTGGCGGCCGTCCTTTTGCAGCTATTTTTTTCCGTAAGCTCCCAGCCAGATACCCTCACCATGCCGTGCAAAACGGTAGTGAGTGAACTCAGCGGGCCACATCCCCAGTTGATCAGCGCAATGACATAAAGCATTTCATTTGCAGGAACGAATTTTGATTAATAAATTTTGTGTCATTACGTACGTCCTGAAAAAATCAGGTCAGAAATGGAGGAGCTTGAGCCTTGCCAAAAGCAGCCGAAGGCAGGGCCCAGCGTCAAGCTTACCTTGAGACAAAGAACAGTCAATTGGACCAGATAGTTTTGAATTCAAGGCTTTGGTTTGCAGATAGTGTCACCGTCTCAGATGTTTTTTTCTGCGTGCTTTGGCCAGGCCCGGGTTCCAGTGGCAAAACGCCGCCCTGCTGCAGCCATCAAGCGAGGTGGGAAGGGCAAGTGCAAGCGAGCAACTGCCAGATCTGTCCGCAAACCATCTTTGAAGAAAGACAAGTTTGTGGAAGTTGTTTTTCTTCCAGCGCGCCCTGACAAGCCTTTGCCGGCCTGTGGGTGGGCCCGCAGCAAACCTGATGGCAAGATTTGGTTTGCCCCTTACAACGCGAATTTTGCCAAGACCCAGCCTTTGAACTTGAAGGTAGCTGGGACCTCAGGTTTTCTTCACAATTTTGGCAGCATGTCGGTCTGACAATGAGAACGGTTGTTGAGATTTTTTGAGCGCTGACTTATTTTGTCAGTTTCTGTCAGTTTACCATGCCGTTTGGGGTTTGCTGCTGCTTCCAGGTGCAACGCACCAAGCAGACCGAGAAGAAGGACGGCACCAAGGTCTTTAGTGGCACCAAGATTTTCAAAGCTTGGTCATGCATGAGTCCATGCCTCAACATCGCAAATTGTTTAGTTAAGTTGTTCATTTATTGTGCATCTTGCATTTGAAACTTGGTTTCTACCCAGGGTGTTTCTCCAGCACAACCTCGGCTACAAAGAGTTTGGTATCAACGCGTGGGGTGAGTGTTGGGGACTGAAGATGAATTTCAACACAACTTTCACCATCATTATATTGTTTTGATGAAGCCATCAGTATTTCAGACTCCTTGCCAACAACTGACTCATTTTTTGCTGAGGATTTGAGCAACCAGGTCAAGTGCAGTACTGCCTACCGCCATGACTGCCAGAAATTTGGAGTCAACCCCAAACTTGGCCGCCACTTAGACCCAACGGTGGCAGAGTGGTTTGGAGGTGGGGGCAGATTTGAATACCAAGTTGAAAGCGACCTTTGGTTTGTTCCACGTTTCAATTTATTTATTGATGTTTTGCAGGTCTTCCGGCCAACTGGACGGATCCTACTCCAGGGGCAGTGAGCCATCGTGTGTTTGATGCCATGTTTCCCGGAGCCAGAACCACCAAGGATTTCTTCTGGTGTCGTGTCAGGTGAATTTGCCAGATTGCGCATTGCGCATCATGTTTCTGCACTTCATTCCGGCAGGATGGGAAACTGCCCGGCATTTCTTTGTTCACTGGCATAGCTGGCCTGGAGATTGGATTACACCCGTGCTTCCCTCAGGAGAATGTGAGTGTTTGCTAGTAACCGCTAGCACGCGTCATGCATTGCAGCCTGTCATAGACTGTTCGCAGTGCTCATTCACAGCGAGTTGGAGCTGAAAAGCATGACAAAAGAACATTTAAATCATTTAAGTTTTAAGTGATTTTGCATGCAGATCATGAGAACATTTAAATCATTTAAATTTTAAGTGATTTTGCATGCAGATCATGTCAGAATTTAACATCATGATATTTCATGTTTTTCTCAAGGACCTTTTCAAATTGTCCACTCCTTTCAGGTCTAGGCTTCACGTGTCACACCAAGAGACTTCAAACACTTTTCAGAATCCACCTGCCAGCCATGAATCCTGCTGGCGAGAACCTGCCCCCGTCCTCACCAGATTATGTGGCAGTGCGATGTGTTGGGGTGAACCAGATCAGGCAGGGAGCGTCATCATGTTTGTGCGATGTGTTGTCAGCAGTTTATTTCGTTTTTGGTGCGGTCATGCTTGGATGCCTTTAGGGACGACGGGTTTTAATTCTTTAGCTCATTTTGGTTGCTCAGGCTGAGGTTCAAAGACAGAGCCAAAATTACGTATGTTCTTATTAGCGGCATTCTTGGGCCCTTGATGTCTTTCCCACTTCTCTTATTGTGCTCTTAGTTGTATCGGGTTCCATGGAGGTCTCTGAAAATAAAAAATGGGCATACATCCCTGGCATACATGGGGTTTTCTTTCCTTGGGTACAATCTATGGCCGTTTTTTTTTTTTAATAGAGTTCCATGGAGCTGAGTTTTTTTCCGGCGATTGTTTGCCTTGCAGAGACTTTCTCGAACCTTATATATACTTAGTTGTGGTTATGGTTTGGTGCTAGCGTTGTTGTTGTTGTTGTTGTTGTTGTTGTTGTTGTTGTTGTTGTTGTTGTTGTTGTTGTTGTTGTTGTTGTTGTTGTTGTTGTTGTTGTTGTTGTTGTTGTTGTTGTTGTTGGTGCTGTTGTTGCTGTTGTTGCTGCTGTTGTTGTTGTTGCTGTTGCTGCTGTTGTTGCTGTTGTTGCTGTTGTTGCTGCTGCTGTTGTTGTTGTTGTTGTTGTTCCTGTTGTTGTTGTTGCTGTTGTTGTTGTTGTTGCTGGTCTTGTTGTTGCTGGTCTTGTTGTTGCTGGTCTTGTTGTTGTTGTTGTTGTCGTGGTGGTGGTGGTGGTGATGGTGGTGGTGGTGGTGTTGCTGTTTTGGTTGTTGCTGATTATGATCAGTATTCATTTCTATTACTGCCACGGTTTCCCATGTGCTGTCGTGCTGGTGTTGCTTTTATTTTGTGGCTGTTTTTTTTGTGCAGGTAATTCCAAAAAAGATTGCAAAGGCCATTCAAAGGTGAGCCAAAATTTGGTATGTCCTGGGTTGCTGCGAGGTTTTGAGCTCGTTGTTGTGTAGTGAGATCAATGTTTTTATGTTGTCAGGGTGCTGAAGGGTACCCCTTTGCTCACCAACTGGGGTGGGAAGCGGCTCCTCAGCTCATCTGAGTGCAAGTTGCAGTAGAAAGAATTTGGGAAATTATCTCATGAATAAGGGTCGGATGCAATGATGTTTTCATTGTTTCATCTCAGGTGGTCTTGGTGCTACAGCTCAAAAGGGTGGATTCTTGTTGAAGCCCCAGATGGCCTACCCTCTGCCAAGCCAAAGGCTGGGTTGATTTGTTGCACAAACCTTTCATCCACTGGTCAGTCAAATCCAGTTCCTGCAGCAAGGAGGCGTGCGATGCGTCAACGCCAGTGAAGAAACCCCGACTAGCCCCTGCCGCTGATAGCCTCGAATGAGAGCTAAATACCAACTCTGCGCGCGTCAAGACAAAATTTGCGAAGTGAATTTGCCGTGACTGTTTTTTAAAGCTACCGATGCAGGGTCTTCTGCACAAAGGTTTTTTGGTTACTGTGACTGCTGGTCCCATCTTGTCATGGCAAGGTGGGTTTATGCAACGAAGTACGTCCAGACCTTTGGGTGCTGATCCATTTTCAATTCCAAATTGTTTCAAGTATGGCATTAATGTCATTGATGTTGGCCCTGCATTGCAGTAGCAATTCTCTGGCCGAGGTTGAGTGCAATCCCAGTTGCATTGCTGTGTTGAAGGCACGCCAAGCGGATGGCCTCCTTCATCAGGGGGAGGTCGTTGAAGATGTCCGAGGCTTCTCTGCCAAGGGCTCGGGGGCTTGTGGTTTGACCGCAGGCTTTCCGTGCCAAGCAAATTAGCTGCACTTACCTGCAGATTGTTTTGAAAGATCATTTAACAGTGCCGGGTGTGATTTCTTTTTGGTCAGAGTTTTGTTTGCATCTTACCTTGGCGCCCAGGGAGTGTCTGCTGCCGGATCGCAGGAGGGTTTGGCTGATAGCAGAAGTGGGTTGATCGAGATGGTTTTCAAAGTTTGGGATTCGATGGATCCTGATTGCAGACTTGTTTGTTTGAAATTCTTTTTGTTTGATGTGACGATGCAGTTTTTGCACCTTTTTTCCTGACAGTCCTTTCTCATATCTTCTTTTTTCCAGGTGCTTTATGATACTGGAAAACGTGATGGCTTTGCTTTCGTGCAACGAGAACACCAGGGCGCTGATGGCATACGTGGTCGAGGATTGTGTTGCCGAATGATATGATGTGACATGGTAAATTTCCACTTGGTTCACCAAAAAAGGCCCCCACAAGTCCCCAAAAAGCAGTGTTTTCCCTGCATTTTATGAAAGATTTTGGGACTTGTGGGGGCCTTTTTTGGGGGACCAACCCAAGTGGAAAATTAGCAATGTGACAGGTAAGAAACAGAAAGCAGCTTACAAGCGTGGCAGCCAGCCAAAAAAAAAAATAAAAAAACTTACCATTCTCTTTGTTCCTGTGATGATAGATTTATTTTAACTGTCAGTGTGATGCACAGTTTCTCCCTGTTGGATTCTATTGCTATGACTGCTTTTCCATTGAAGTCCTAAGGTATAGTGTCAAATTTTCGAGCTCAAATGGTGTTTGTTCAGTTACGTGGGTGCTTTGTGTATCTCAATCTATTTCTGAGTTTAGGTTGTTACTGTTTTCGGATTTTTCACCTGGGTTGGACTGACCCCACCAAGTGCCACAGAAACTTTTGAAAACCCATGGATTTTTGGTAATTTGGTGGGGCCTGTTTTGAGAGGGCAACCAAAATCAGTTTGGCTACTTACTATTTGGTACGCTTTTTGGCTTAATTTTCGGATCTGTGACCGTGAAGGTTTAGGAGACGCATTTGAAGAAGTGTTGCAACACCTGCCAGTCTCAAACCAGGAGTGCCGCAAACGCGGCCTCAGTTGCCAATGGGCTTCGCTGAAGTTGTCCAACTGTGGCTTACCCGTGGGGCCCTGAGATTTTCAGCACCGTGCATCAGCCAGCTTTTGTTCAAGACATTGGTAACTTCAGACTTGAAGTTATTGAGAAATTGCGCAGGCAGGAAGAGGACGAGTCTTTCTGCTGTGCGCCAACCGCAAGAGCAAGTTGTGGGAGGCAAGGCGCTCCCATCATTCCCATTGGGTTACAGGTGCATTTTTTTTAAATGCGCTGTTGGGTGAGCAGATCCCTGCTCGGCAAACCGTGCTGCAGGACTACCAATGCTTGGCTGCTGCTGACCACTGCGTGGCCGAGTGGAACTCTTTGAACGCAAAGCCCATGCACACTTGGCTGAATCCTAGCCAGAAATCTGGGCATTCTGGCCGCCTCAAGATGCTTGGCAATTCCGTTGTTCCAGCCCAAGCAAAGCTGGCTTTTGAAACTTTGTTGGGCCTCCACCGTCGCGCACGTGAAAGTGCCTTTGACGATGAGGCTTGAAGTGATGCCCCTCAGTCTTTTCCAAGATGAATGCTGTTGCGTTCAAGTCGGGACTTGCCATTTTCAAATGTGGGCCAGCATGGCCATGTCGTGTGAACTTTTTTGGAGGAGACAGCGTGGCCGTACTTAATTTGTTTCTGCTTCCTTCCTTCTCGGACAAGAGAAGTAGTGTTCAATTAAAATTCAAACTGTTTCAGATGATACCTGTCGCGATGCAAAACTTTTGGGGGGAATCATGTTGTTAGCTTCAGCCCGCAGGGGGCAGTGATTGCAAGCGTGACTGTGAAACGCCGAGTTTCAATCAACCGAATGCCTCCATCAGAGCTTATTTTGGATTCCAGGGTAATAGGGTCTCGGTGGTGAGAAGTTCGCCATGCCGCGGTTAAGTGAGCAGAGCGCCTCTTGACCTTCGATGTCCATTTGCTGCCACTTTCAAAGCGAGCTGCCAGGACAATCCGTGATTTCTGCGCAGTGTTTTGGTCAGACAACACCCTGCTGCCTATAGTCCATTTTCTTTGGCGCTGGCTACAGCATGTGATATTCTTCTGACATTGAAGAGTGAGTTCAAATGACAGCTGTTTTGTGGCTAGCAACCGTGCACCTTGCAGGAGATGATTTCACACGGTTATGTTGGTGCACCCGGCTGTTTCGCGGTTGGCTGGGTACAATCGGAAGGAGACTGAGATTGTGAGTTGGGGGAGGAAATAGTTGAACATTCAGAAGACCTTTAACTTGGTGAATCAAGATATGTAACCAGTTGATTCTTATCAACGATTGACGTCGTTGCTCCCAGGGGGGTTGCTTCATTTTGCAAGCTAAAGTCATGTGGTGCAAAGAGCCGGGCCACAGAAGAGCAGAAAATGGTCCTGAGAGAAGTTACATTAACCATCTTGTAAAACATCTTTAAGGCTTAACAACTGTGTACTTGGCATGCCTTCAAGACCAAAGAACAAGAACCGAGGACCACCTTCGGCATTTACATCAAGACGAGTTTGGTCGCTTCATCTCACTGCTACCCGGGGTGCAGGCTGGTTAGGGACACGGTTGTTCGACCACTTGGTTTTGCATGGTTTTGCCATGTATTGTGTTCTCACTTTTTTTGCTGCGAGCTGGTACCAGTAATCCATCAAGATGCCGGAATCAATGTGCCAACTTGAACTCAGGCTCGCCAGAGATTTGTGAGAACCACCACAAGTGTGGTTTGTCCGTCCGTCTTTTATTTGTGACTGGAGACAATGACTGTCATTCCAGCCTGAGAAATCATGGATAATTACACCTGATGCCGTTGGCGGACTCACCCGCAGGCAACTATATTCATAAGTCGCTAGCCTTGGTAGTGCCTAGAGCTAGGCACTGGCTAGAGCCCCCACATGGATGCGACATGGCAATTTTTGGAGAAATGCGCTGACAAGGGCCGGACTTTCAAAGTTAGTGCGGTTTTTGATGGTAAACGCTAGCAGCCGAGCTTTGTTCTGCAGCCACACTTTCTCTATCAGATTTGCTGGCCAACTCCTACTCAGGATCTGAGCGCGTTGAGTATATTGCTGTTTTTTTTAAGTCAACAAGCGATTATCGTATGATGCGAGTTGCTGTTAGTAGGCAGGCCGCATTCAAAGAGTGGTTAGTACAGAGGTTTGAAGTGAATGAACCAGGTAATTAACCAGTTAGAGCTGAGCGGGAGTCAGCCGTGATGCCAAAAACCGATGCCGTGTGCAGCTTGAGCTCGGAATCCGAACATGAGGCCAGGGAAGTGCCAGCAACTCCAAAGGAGTCCCAAGGCCACCCTGCAAAGAAACGCAAGGTTGCCCAACGACCTGACCCAGTCGACAAGGTTTCTGAGTTGTACCTTAGATCGCTGCTCGGGAAGCAGTGCACATGCAGCAAGAAGACTTGTCTGCAGCAGTTCATTGAGCCGGAGTTGTTTAAGAGGCTGATGTCTTATCGAGAACATTGGTTTGATTTGGGGAAGCTTGACCAAGATGCCTTCGTACCTCGGCCGATTTTTTGCCGTTGAATCTTCGAAACCTCTTTCAACTCTCTCCCGTCAAGTTGCCCTTTGTAGCAGTTTTCCCGTTGGCTTGCCACCGTGGGGGAGTCCTTTTTAGGTGTCTTTGGCTTTTTGGGCAAGCCAACGGGAAAATTTATTACAAGCCCTTTGCAGTGAACATGTCTGACATTTAATTACTTGTTTCCTTTCTTCTTCCAAATTCAATCGGCCATGATCACCATTTACATTGTGATTATTGCTCCAGCCCTTTCCAAATCTTGAGCCGCTAATTATTATAGACAATTTTTTCAGTTAGTATTCATTGTGTCAATCACTTTGGGAAGTTGTCTAGGGCCTGTCGCTGTCCTGCCTGGGGGTGGGAGCTGACTCGTCTTAGCCCCTTTTATTTGCCAAATTTCTTGCTGTGCAGGCTTTTGACTGCATGAAGCTGATGATTACTGATTCTGGAGCCGAAGATGATGCTCCGATCATTTGGTATCTGGATGGTGTTCGCACATGTCGCCGAGCTTGGAAAACTTTGCACAGCATGGGCCTCTTGTCTCTCTCTGCATACTATAACTTTTTTCGCATGGAAGTATAAAGGCGGATTGGTCATCCCCTTGAGTCGTTGAGTGTGGTTGACATGTTTTTAAAGCCCCGGGATTTGGATGTCAGGTTCCAAGCGTTGCACGAATCTGTTCAACGCTGCGAGAAAAGGCGCAGCCTCCGCTCCGGTTGACCTTCGGTTCTTGAAGAAACCAAGAGCGCACACCATGATGGACTTTCAGAGTGTGAGAGCTGATTGCGTCTCGTATTTGAGCTCAATCTACGAGTCCGTTGCTGAAGTCATTCCAGATGTCAGGGACTCTGACGCACCTGCTGATGGTGAAGGAGCAAACGCTGGCCAAGTCATTTTGGACGCCTATGAGATTGAGTTGCACAAGAACATGGATGATGCCCCCGCAGATTTGCCACCCAGAGCCCACCCACCTCCGAAGAAGAAAAAGGTCCACACGAAACGGCGAGGTGTAGAGATGAATCCTGACCGTTTAAGTTCACTGGAGGAATGTGAATCCCATGAAGTACGCTTCCTCCCGCCCGGTTCCATGAAGCAGTTCTGGGAGCAGTACAAGCTTGTGTCCAACTTGGAGAAGCCTGCTGCTTTTCCGACCTTCTGGAAGGTGATTTGGATACATTTTTTGCCCCAACATATTTTGTAACAATTTCTGGTGGTTGTTTCTGAAGATATTAACAATAAGACCGCGCGCGCCATGATACAATAATATTTGATACTTAGAGAACCAAAAACAACGCGAAACAAATTCATATTATGCGAGCGACCCGGCGCCCTGATGGTTCCGCAAGGCTCCGTGTTGAGGTTCCGGACTGAATTATTGGGTTCCAGTCTCGTGAGTTCTGGGCATCGGAGATGCTGATGGGTTCCAAGTCTCTGATTACACGATTCACGCGTCTCTCCACTCTCTGCCGGTTCCAAAGTTCCGCCGCTCCAAGGTTCCACCAGGTACCAAAAGCATTCATGAAGGGTTCCAGTTCAAGGCTTGGTTCCAATATGATTTCCGAATTCCAAGGTTCCGCAAAATTGGGTTCCAGTATGATTTCCGAATTCCACGGATTAAACCTTTAGTGCCTGAGGTGTGGCTATCTGAGTTTCCATTCCTGCGGATCCGTCAAGACGGGCAACATTCAATTTGCCAGATTTGCGTGAAACATCAGACCATGATACGCGGCCTTGGTCATCACCTCGGGGCCCGCAAAGCCCAACTTCTTCTTTTCCATCAACACCTCCGTGCCCAATATTCTGATCGCATGCTATACTGGGAAGCGCGTGGAATGTCAAGGTTGCGAGGTCATACCGTTTGCATCATTTGCGACGGTATGGACCAAAGCAAATGGGACCTACCGCGATCTCGCATTTTAAAAGGCAAAGACTTCTCCAACATGCAGCGAGTCAAAATGCATGTGACCGGGTGCATCGCACACGGTCATTGTTGTATGGTGGCAGTGTCCGCACCGGACACAAAAAAGGATGGGAACGCATCCGTGGAGATTTTGGCACACATGTTCACGCACCTGCAGCAAAGAGGTGTCCCGCTGTCGCAGACTCATGTCATTTTACAACATGACAACACATGCAGAGAGTTCAAAAATCACAGTGGACTACGGTTCTGTGCAAGCCAAATATCCTCCAAAAACCTCATGGGTGTGACCTGTTCTTTTTTAAGAACAGGTCACACCCATGAGGATATCGATCAGATGTTTTCAAGGATGTCAAAGCACCTTCAACGAGTACCTGTCCTGCAGACCCCGGATGATGTGTGCAACACCATCAACGATTTTTTGCAGCAGGCGCACATGCCCCACGAGAAGGACAGGAGAGTCATCAGAATGGATACAGTGCGAGACTGGTGACTTGGGCACTGCTTTGAATTTCTTTATCTATCTCCTTTTGCCGCGAAGCACCCCAATAGTTTTTTGCCTAACAGCACGCGCCAAAAGCTCGGGGATTTGTCAGACAGAAATCTTCCACTGATTGTTTACAACATGTTGTGCCAAATCCAAACCAGAATGGTTATTTCATTGAGTGCCATAAAATTTTGCACAGATTTTGGCCGTTGGTGGACAAATCCCAGGTCGGGGTTTTTGGCAGCCGGTGTTCCTTTCCGATTGAAAGGAATTGGAGGAAGTGGAGCACCTCATTATTTTCGCATGGAGCGACGTGCAGAATCTGGCACCTATCTGTTGCAAATCCAGTGACCATTTTCCCCAAATGTAATGAGCGAGATCAGTCGCTAACAGGGAAGTTTCCATCCAACAAGTTACACCCAGAGTAATTGGTTTGAAATTTGATTACGGCACCTATTTCTTGGGATCATCGTACAATCCGTACAATGGCAATCATAGCAGTCTGGCAGTGAATTTACTGATGGCAGCATTCAAGTCATAGTGTCCATCCACCGGTCGCTTTCTCGATGCTTTTCACAATCACCGTGGATATTTGATTTCATGAACCGGGCTCAGGTATTGAGGCCAGAGAGATTACTTCGACTTTGTGGGACTACCCGGAGCACCCTGACGATGTGATCCTAAGGACTGGATTTGTTCAGCGTTTCTTTAATAACCAGGGCCAGCTGTCAGTCCCCAAAGCGTAGTGGTGGACCTTGTCAGAACCTTAAGGACCAAACGATACATGGCCGACAAAGCATTTGCAGACACGGTCCTGTTGTATCCTCGGCACCTGGCTCTCGACCGTCTTTCAGTTGGGCTTCCTGCAGGCCAGTATTTGGTTTAAATTGAGCCTTGCATTCCAATTAATTGTTGCACCACTAGGCATCACGGGATCCGCCACAGGATGCATCACTGGATCCAACATAAAACCTGACCCATGGCAAGGTGTTGCTGACAAGCGTGCAATCTCTGCTGACCAGCGGAAACACCTTGAGAAATATCTGCCAGCCCTCCGGTTTCCACCCTACCAGCTTTCTAGATCTGCAGATTGGATAGAATCGTGGTTGGACGGCAGTTGGGAGCGCTCGCCCTTGCTTGATGTCAGAGCGTGCCACGTTTTGTGACCTAGACTTTTGCCGTTTTCAAAGCACCTTTGTTGATTACCCACAATATGTTTCCACATGGGGGCATTGATCTTTCTTTTGGTCAGGGGCCTTGAACTTCTTAGGTGCATGATCACCCCGGGCCCACAACAACTTGGAAGTGCTTCTAGAGCCCAGACGGATGCATTCTACATTGAGCCCAATATCTTGAAGTTTCTGGTGCACTTGTGCCGGGTGTGTTTGGATTGGGTTTCCCCTTTCTTTGTGAAGTGAGGGTGTGTAGTGTAGTTTGAGTCTGGTTGCATTGTTTCCATTCTTGTTCATGCGCATTGGAGACCGAGCAGAAATTGAAAGGCAAGCTCAGGGCCTACCCGACCCGAACAGAATGGCGAGCTTGCAAGCTCTCTGGGCCACGCTGGACCTGAACCCTATTCAAACCTCGCCAGCTTTCTGGGCCTCTCCGGACCCGAACAATGAAATTTGCAGTAATTAGTAATTATTATTGAAAATAATTCTTTGAGCCGTTAGTCAGGCCCAGCGCTTTTACTCGTCAATAGTCTTACCTTCAAGTCAAAAACAAATGGCAAAATAAAATGGGGACTCACTCATTAAATAGATTTGTAACCAAAAGGAATCAACATCATGCACTACATCATGTAAAATGTAAAATAGACTGTCGGACTACATGTTAGAAACCATGATGTTGTCAGAATATATGTCAAATGTGGCAGTTGGTTGCCAAACAACATGATCTCAGGTTGTATGCCAAATCATAATTTAATGCGCAATATTCAATATTAATCTATGTTCCATTCATACCAAAAAATAACTATCTCTTGCGAGATAGAGCGCTCGATTAAATAACAAATGCAATGCATTTTTATAATGTTGCAGATAGACCTTAGGGTTGAAAATGTTCGTGTTCATTGCTAAAAAGTAGGGAAATGTTCACCAAAATTTATTGTCCAAAAAAAAAACTTTTCACCAATCACTGAACCTTTAAAGTTCATGTTAAAAGTTGAGTTGAATCTTCAAATTAGATAAATTTTAAATTTGTCCGTAGCAATCTGTGTTTGTCTAATGGGACCAATGATTATTGCAACTGAAATTCAAATAGTTACTGTACCTGAATCAAACATTGGAAAAACGCTAAGCAATTTTGTTTCCGAATGTCAGATAAAATGCCCGTTGGTGGGGATTATGCGAAGTAATATCCTTGCAGCTTAACTTGGAAACCCCCAGCATGTTGGTTTGGAAAATGTTTGCTTCCCATACGAAAGCAACCAAATGCTAGAATTGGAATTTGCAAAGTCTTTTTTGTTCAGTCATGATTGAGCCTTTCTGACTTTTTGAGCTTAGCAATCAGCCGAGGTTGGTGAATCCAAACGCTGATGACGCAAAGGTTGTGGCTTCTTATGTGAAGCGTGCGCGTGTGAGAATCACTCACCAAGCTGCAGCAAAAGCTTGGGCTCACGGTGTGCCGTGGGCTGAAGCTCTCAGGGTGGCAACCAAAGCTGTGGCCGCAGGAAAGGCAGTTGCCAAGAAACCTTTGGCCACCAAAAAACGTGGGGGCAAAGGTAAAGGCAAGGGAAAATGACGATGTTGCTTTTAGGTTGCCTTCATTTTTTTAATCCACAATCGTTTTCCGAAAGGAATTTGGGAAATTCGAAATATCAAACATAAGTTGTCGGCATCCTAAACCCTAAACCCTATGGCATTTAGGGTGCGGCAGCGTAAGTTACGGGGGGTTGCTTTGGAAATTAAATTAGGATCAGTCACTCAGCACTAGGTTTCAAAGAGGCTCTGGAAGTGTTGGATCACAGCTATGATCCAACACTTCCACTGCGTTGTGTGAGAAATATCTTCAAAGTAAAACTGCAACACTTACCACACCTAAGCTCCACCTAACCTGAAGTGTTGGATCACAGGTTTGATCCAACACTTCGAGCCCTTCCCCCGGCCAGTGCTTGAAGTGACGGATCCCGACAACATTCAACACTTCGAGCCTGTTTTTGCAAAGCCCTTTGGAGTGTTGGATTTTCTCTGCATTATTTGGGTTGAAGTGACGGATTTACTCTGCAATTGTTTGGGTTGAAGTGACGGATTTACTCTGCATTTGTTTGGGTTGAAGTGACGGATTTACTCTACATTATTTTGAGTTGAAGTGACGGATTTACTCTGATTTTTTTTGGGTTGAAGTGACGGAGTTACTCTACATTATTTTGAGTTGAAGTGACGGATTAACTCTGATTTTTTTTGGGTTGAAGTGACGGATTTGTTTTGCATGTTTCTGAGTTGAAGTGACGGATTTTACTGTTTATCTTTCAGCTTCGTTTTTCAGGAATGGATTTTCACATCTCGGAGCTCCAAGTTTCTCAGGGGTGGATCTTCATATCTTAGAACCTCTAGGGTTGTCCAGGGATATATTTGGACGAAGTGTTTGATGTTAGCGGAATCCGTCACTTCCGGCCACGATGTTGCAAACAAAATCCAACACTTCCGGTCAAGATGTTGCAAACAAAATCCGTCACTTCCGGCCAAGATGTTGCAAACAAAATCCGTCACTTCCGGTTCAGGTGTTGCAGAGAGAATCCGTCACTTCCGGTCAACCTGTTGCAAACAAAATCCATTACTTCCAATCAGGTGGTTGCAAAGAAAATCCGTCATTGAGTCATTTCGTTCAACCAAGTTTTATGCAGGCAAAATGCTACTTTGTTCACTCGGATTGCAATCAGGGGTGCAAAGCAAAAGTCTTTACTGGCAAAGCGTTTGTAACTGCTGTTTCCAGATAATCTTTAACTGTTACTGCTGAATGTCCCAGTTTCCATTGCCAATGCAAAATGACAGCCACTGGACTCCCGCAGTTTGCTGCCCGTTTGGAAGATTACCGTTTGGCTGCGCCGGATGTGGATGAAAGTGATGTGTGTAAGGTTGCAAGTGCTATTGCGCTCTCTGCTTAATGTTGTTTGATGATCCTTTGATGGATGGCGCAGCCAGAGACCGATCTGCTGTGTGTTTCACAAGTCTTGGTAGTAGGCCTGCAAGCCAACTAAGTTCAGATTATTATGCACTAAGTTTAAGATGGTCTTTTTTATGTGACAGTGACGGTGAGCGTTTTGTAAAGATCTATCAGCTATAGTTTTGACATGTTTTGATAGTTTTTCTTGTGAGATGTTAAAAACGAACTACAGGCACTTCAATGGCAACGCGCCATTTTCATTTTTTGTAGCCGTCATCGAACAACGCCAAGGGATTCTTTAGAGCAGCCAATGCGTTTTTCATAGGATAAAACATGATCATGTCAAATTACACACAAGACCAAAGCAAAGCCGAAGGGATGTGCTGTCTATTCGAAGATATCCACCACAGAAACAACAGACAACCCAGGCAAAATAACGTCTTAACTTACATAGCGCGTCAAGCACAAAATGGTCACAGACACAAACCACATAGCACTTCAAGACGAAAATAGTCATAGGAGACTAGCGCCAAGTTAAGATATTTTTTGAATTATCTGAACATTGGCAAGCCAAATGCACCAAGTCAATATCCACAAAGGATATCGTAATGCAGCGCCCGAGCTTTGCGTCTCATCAAGGCTGCGTGTTTCACCGGCAAGATTGGAATTAGTTTTAATGTTATTAACTTTGTCAAATTTAAAGCTGCGCTATGATATGTTTAATATGCTGCCAAGTTGTCATGCTGTGGTTTTGATTTTAAAGTGATGGAATCCAACTGATGGCAAAGAGGCTTTCTTGCCGTATTGGTTCACCAATGCACAGCACTCTTTAGTTTATTTCGAGGCTGTTGAAATCTGTAAAACAAAGAGTGTTTCATGGATCGCTTTTCCAGTTGGGTTCAAACGCCCAAAGTTTCGCAGCCTGTTTTTGAGGACAGACAGTTTTCCCAATGTTTCACAGTAGTTGAGAGGCGACGCTCTGTGAAAAGTTCTTGGCCGTCTCGGCGCAACACACCACGTGGCATAATAAATCATATCTTAATTTCATTACCAAACTTAGCAGTGTTTTTCAGCAGCAGCCAAGAAAGTTCAAAGAGAAAACTTGTAGACATTCAGTGCTGATGCCGGCGAAACGAAAGTCCCAGGGAGGTGGTGCGGAGAGCGCAGCTAAGACTCCCAGGCCGAATACCAAACGCTTGCCAGCTGACCAACTGGCGCAACAGCCTTGGATCCCTCAGCTCACGAACTGGTTTTTTGGCTTTGTGTGAGGGGTGGTGTGACTTCAGCCCCGGTGCCAACATGATCTGTCGTTGTTTCACATTTACCACGCACCTTGCTGAATGAGAGTCAGTAGTTAGCCAAGTTAGTGTCTGAATGACTTCAGGTTTGAAACCACCGTCTTACCAGAAGGCGGTCCAGACATGTACTTGAGTAAGATCTACGACACGAAGGCCCTCCACCTGGGCGGTATCTGTTTTTTTTTCGTAGTTTTCAAAAATGACATTGTACCATTTCTATAGCATCCGGAAGTTTCATTCATGCCTGTCGTAATACTAGGCGCAGCATGTTGGAGGATTGAAAAGATGTGAAGCCATATCCTTCCCGGGTAGTTTACAAGGTTTCTGCATT